>NMRB01001498.1:107491-175948 GCA_002633025.1 Notospermus geniculatus
CCCCCCCCCCCCCCATTCTGTCAATCCTTGATCCGACCCTGTACTTCTTGCACCATCTCAGTTCCATGGTACCAATGATGCAAAAACAAAATTTACTGTATCATCTGGTCAGTTCGATGAACCAAGAACAGTCACGGATTGAAAGTTCCTTATTACTACCTGAATGTACATTACTATTAACCTAAATATTGCACCAAAAGACCGGATGTTGGACACCACCAATTGAAAAAAAGTTCACCCATGCATCACTTGATTCAGATGAAGGATCCTCAAGTTCCCGTCACATCAATTCATATTTGGGTCTCCGGCATCTTCGTCACCGCGGTCGAGCAAAAACCAGGTCATATTCGGGAGGAGATGATGAAATCTATCATTTCAGCCCAGTCATTGTCATCCTTCCGTGTACTGCGGAAAGTTTTGTTGAAGTTTGTCATCAAACTTTGGCACAACGAAAATCACGTGCTGTACGCATATGCAAATTAGCTGTTGTAAACAAACTGCCATGTCGTAACCTCGGCTCCAGCGCTTTCATGTTCAAGAGCGAGTACAGCGGGTGTACTTAGCACAGCACCTGCGGACGAAGTTGGTCGTTTGGCGGTTGAATCAGCGCCATCATGCGGCAGCTCGTGACTCTATAGGGCCTGATGAATGAACGTTGCAATCATTCACGTGACTGGGCAGCATGCCAAGCCATAGGGGCGTATAAAGCGGAACATAAACAGTCGTATTTCAGACCAGACATAACAATCGAGGAGAACAAAACGCGCGTGTGCTCATCGGGAATATTCACCCATATTTTCAAGATTTTGGGATCTATTTCAAGTGAAACAGTTTTCATCAACTGTCGTGGTAAGATTTCAACTCTATCTTTCGAAATTATTTCGATTTTTTTGACTATTTTGCTCACTTCGGTGGTTTTCCTGCGTCTTCTATTCTCAAAACAACATACATTGAGGAGATTTTGAAAAAGACACGTAGTGTGAGGCCTTTATGGTAATATTATACCAAAGGAAAGTAACTTCACTTTCGAGAATGTGTTTTTGTAACACCTCTTTATTGTTCAGAGATATATTGTGTACACAGAAACGTCGTCTCCAATAGGCTACTCGTAAATTTTCTGGAACTTCTACTATTTAATATAGAAAGTGCCTGAGGAAGACCCCAGTTGGGGTCGAAAATTTGCGAGTATTGGAGACGACGTTCCCTTGTATATCATTTTGTGTGTCGTTCTTTGTGCTTTCTGTTATGTTGGATATTTGTTCAGAGAGAGAGCGGACCTCAGAGTCCTGTACAAATTCAAATTCAAATTCTTTTATTGAATCAAGGACCCTCGAGGGGTATAATAATCACAATATTTACATTGATTTTGATTGTATATAATAAACTTAAATATATCTATTTCATCTGAAATCATCATAAAATACAATAAAAGTAGCAAATATTTATCAGAGAAATGTCATTTCTTTAGAACTACTCTCACCGCGGAAGTAGTTCTTCCACACCGGCGCTGTGAGGCGCGACGCATCACATAACCCTACGCAAAATGGCGGATTTGACTGTTGTTCGTCAGGGTCACAAACCGACGCAACGTCACCAGGTTTTTTGGAGGCTTGTGCCCTGTTGTTCAGGTTGAATCAGCTTGGTGATTTTTGGAAGATTTTTGGACCAAATGACGAGATTATTTAGGATCATTTTCATGCGGGTCCTCTGTCCTCGACTCCTATTGTACTGTAGGCATATAGCGGAGCGGCTGTAACAGGCAGGGGACCAAATTCAAATTCAAATTCTTTTATTGAATCAAGGACCCTCGAGGGGTATAATAATTACAATATTTACATTGATTTTGATTGTATATAATATGGAACAGAGAATTTGAAGGGAAAACAAAGAGATACTAAATACAAGACTAGATATCAGACTAGGACTACATAGCATGCATAGTGGAGTAGTAACGATATAAAGGTCATTGGTATACAAATTATCTATCTAGGGCATAGATTTTTCCTGATCTCAGAGCATTCATGTATAAAATCAATGAGTATCCTCAAAACATCTTTGTCCTCACATAAGAATAACCAGTATTTGTTCTGAGGAGATAAGGTAGTGAACGATACTGGTGCTACTGAATCCAAAGACGCGAAGAATTCAGAACGTTGATGATGGTATGCTGAACATTGGAAGAGGAAGTGGAATTCATCCTCGACATCATCAGTTTTGCATATAGGACATGTTCTTTCTTCAGGCGGCAGTCCTTTATGTCTCCCTTTTTCAATTTGAAGGGAGTGGCAACTTGATCTAAAATTTGTGAAGATCTTTCTTTTGTCAAAACTGAATAGTTCAAGATAGCCCTCATATTTAAATATATCCTACCAGGTGTTGGACAGTAAAAATGGTGGAGATTCTTTTCATCACGTGAGAAATTAGACCCATTGTGATACCTTTTCTAACCCTTCATTAGGTAAGCCACTATATATACTTCAACTCATTCTTTCATGTGTAGCAACAACTTCCACGCTTATTGATAACTAAGATAATTCAAATACTTGGACATTTCCACAGTCTTGTTGGCCACATTTCCTGACTGCTCTGTATACACTACATCGATCGTAATTTAAATATATCCTTAAATTTTCTGTAAGTTCTGAGCTTAGGGGAGTTATTGAAAAGGGAATCTTTCCATTGAGCGACAAAGGATTCACGTACATGTATCTTACATTCCTTTGTCTTCAAGCGGGTCACCAGCACTTTTCTTTACAATTTTCACTCCGCCATCTTACTTCCTACTTCACGGGCTACTTCACATCCATCGTCACCTCCACTGAGACAAAACAACGTTTCAGGTCCAAGTCTCATTGTAGCGTTAGCAATAGCATAGGCCTTAATTTTTGATTTTAGACGCGATGACAATTTCTGTATCTTGCATACTTTTAGACGCGAAGATATTTTCTGATTGGAGGATTGACCAGGAAGCTTGTTTGGTCGATTCGAACATGTCGAAAGATTCTTGTTTTCCCCAACCAACACGGAGAATGACGTGACATGTCACCATCTCTGGCATGCACTCAGACGCAGTGAAACTTCCCGCAAGTCAGCAGATACCTGCGTGGAAGGCAGCAAAACTCACTAGCTCAGCCCAAAATTGGTCATGTCTGCTCATTTCGAGCGCTAAAAAAATCTGACGACCCACCGAGGATAAACTGCAGGCCAATGGTGTCCCAAAAAGAAGGAACTGCGAGCGACTGTAGGCCTACAGTGTTTGGGGGGGGGGCTGGGGGCTTCAGACGAAAACATATTTTCCTTCTTGTTTACGATAAAGTATATAAAGTCAATTTCCAGAATATTATTTCCTTCTTGTTTACCAGTGAAAACGTCTGCTCGAGTGCAAAGATGTTACAAGACTATAATTAATTGGTTTAATTGGTGATGAGATGTAACCGTCAATCATCTTACATGGCAAGTCAACAGTTCTTGACGTTCGAGTTTTTTAATCACAAACACGCTGTGCTTTAGGTATGGAGTTCTTTAACAAGTTCTTCATGTTTTCCTTATTATCTAAAACAAAATTTAGAACTGCACGTCACGAGTTATATGAGTGATTAAAACATGACCAAAGGACATGATATCGTTCGGAAATTTCCGAAGATGACCGAGATCACGCGATGAAGGTCAGCCTGATAGAGATACCGATCTACCAAATGAACATCCATCCATTTTAGAGAGGGATACTGATGGGACTGGGAGGTTGTGATTTTGCAACCAAATACGGATGCAGAACTATCGTATGTTTTGAATGGAGGGGAAGGCCTAGGCCCAGTAGTCATGTGAATCTGGACCTCCAAAGACAGACGTCTCAGTTTTGATATGATTTTATTATCACCCTTCGATCGAAAAATCGCAAGGGGCATCATTGCTGCGGGAGGAATTTTGTTACGACACCATAATAGAATTTTTGATAGGTACCAGTGAAATTTTATTAAGGACACAATCTGGGACTGCCAAATGATGTCCTTAATTAAGAGGTGTCCTGATTACAGAGGTCAAAATGAATAGAAATGGTCAATTTGGGGCTGAACTTTGTTGTCCTTAATGGAGGGGTGACCTCCTGGCAGAGGTGTCCGCTAAGGAGGTTCGACTGTGTATATCTGTAAAAACATATTTGCTCTGATTCCTTTCAAATGGCCAGACATGTTTTAGGATGTAATCATCTCATGATATCCCGCATGATATATGGTGGTGTATACAAACATTACGAAAGCCATGGAATAGAAAAATAGAAACAAGGAAATAGGCCTGTGGCAATATTTCGGATGTAGGACAAGCGATCACTGAAAACGTTGGGAATTTTCCGTTCATTCCAATCTAAATCAGACCTTTGTATTTGGCAAAACGCCATAAATCCTGGGCAGACAAGTCAATGAGAACTCATTGTCGATATGTAGGCCTATTGAATATGTTTGCACTCATTGGAGATGTGAAGGCTTACTTGTCATGCGCAGTGGGTGTAATCGATCTCCACGCACTGCGTGGAGTTTAATCTCGCTAATACATGGTTGGAGTTGTGCAAGACTGCGAACAGTCTGATAATTTCTGCGCAGAAAATGCCTACTAAGTATTTTACGTCTAGACAGGCTGTTGTTTTCTGCATTCTGTTGGTGTCAAGGTAGTCTATATATAAAGTAGGCTATCAGGTCAACCTGCCAGAAGGTTGAAAACTTCTTTTACACTATTCCACTGGAACAGAGGGCCTAGCTGAATCTTTATCAAGTACATGTACGTGTACATGTACATTCACTCGATGCCCTAAAAATTCATATTGATTTTTTCACTTTAAGTTAATGCAAAGAAACAGAAAGCACAAAAATTGACATACAAAATGATGATAAACAGGAAGTCAATTTCCAGAACTTAGCAAATTTTCGACCCCAATTTTCGACCCATTAAGTTAATGCCGTGTCGAATGCGAGAAATACCAGCGGTCTTCGATGAGAGATGTGACGCCATCTATTGTCGATAGAAAAAAACAGGACACACCTATCTACACAGGAGTACCAAATTTCCACACCTTATAGACCTCCCCTTTGTCTTCTCTTTCCAGATATCATAACAGAAAATACCAGGAGTCTTCCAAAACAATGTTGGGACTAATGATCGCCAGTACGGCGCAACAAGCGCCCCACCTATGTCCGCATGGACGCACTGGGTTGACTACATCGTGAAGAACAAGGACATGTTTCTGAAGGCTGCCACCTTGGTGTATACCAACGGGAAAACGGCAGCTGCAAGCAGAGGGTTCACTGTCTCCTCACAAGAATTAAAGGTAAGGATTTACTGCACCACAAGCTATTTTTGGTGAACTCTGTCTCCCGGGCCGACAGATGGCGCTGCGGTAGCGTCTACCCGTATGGCACCACAACAGAACTCGTGCGCGCTCGGACAGGAAACTTGAACTATGGTGCCTTTAAATGCTGAACGCTGTCAATCACTTGGCAGAGTAAGAAACAACAAACTCGCCTTGTGACATCCTTATGATTAGTCATAAATAATCTATATTTAGTTCAGGCTTATCAGGAGAAGGTGGTCATTAAAGTTGGAGACAAACATCATGGCACACCCTGTCACTGAGATAATCCAAATCATTAGGTCGGTTATGGCAATAAATCAATAGGTCACTCATAATTGATAATAACAAGACTTGTGTACATTGCACTCAACTCACTGACTTTAACATTAAAACCGATAGGCCTATGAGACTGCGCATGCGGGCAAATTTCGGAGTTCGATAAAAATCGATCTTTAGGCCTTGGGCCAAAGTCTTCCGTAATCAAACTTTTTCGTGATGAGATTTTTGTCCCGTGCACGATATAAAAATGTAATGAAACTTTTTGAACTTGTTCAGTTTGGCACGTAACATCATCAATAAATCAAATTTTATGGGTACTTTTAAAAAATTTAATACCAGGTATTTATGCACCGGTCAATCGGAATCTTGACACCCCCCTCCTCAAGGTTCGACGCTGATTCGGCGTCGACTCGACGCCGAATCTTGACCCAATGAAATCCACTTAGAAGTGAAAGATCGCCGTATCTTGAGTGAAGGAAAAACATGAAAATGTGAATCTTCGACGAATGTTTTGTCTTCAAATGGTGAATCAGCGTCGAATATAGAATACCAAAATCAATAAACTTGGCCTACTTGATCGTGTTGACAGAAAACTCCCGAAAATACTAGTAAATTTTAAAAAGTCCTGTGTCCCCGGCATTCATGGCGTTGCGGTTTGCGTGTCATGTTTTACCGTTTTCCACATGTTCCAACCCCGATGCAATCTTGGCAAATGTGTACAACGTGCACGAGATACATGGCAGGCAATGACTTGTTCATGGACTTATCAAGATTGGATCAGAGATGTCCTATTTCTATACGGATGTAATACTGTTTTTCTGATGTTTCTTACAGAAGTTATTTTCGTGAAAAAAGAAAAATACCGCTAGCTATGCATTTGTTTGCATCCAAATAAAGGGAAAACGTTTTCAAGTTCACCTTTTTTGTCTGTCATACAATTTGGAAAACATCAGGCCCCACTCGAGTTTACAAAAGTATGAAAATTGTTACATCTGAAAACAAACCCATAGCACATTGCTGGGGGTCCATCCACGAGGATCGAATTGACATGATGATGTTCATACATGTCATGTGATTGAAGCATTCCCTACAGCATGTAGTCATGACAGTAAAAAAACGATCAAAATGTTAGTAATTTGCATTTTTTACACCCCAAAAGAAAGCAGTCAAATGGTGGCGAAGACGTGGTCCATGTATTTTTTGCACAAAACTGAACACAAGCTACCCTTCAATGCAAGTAATTATTTGCAGTTTACAACCATTTTGTTTCACTGCTTCAGTTTTCATTGTTTTGCCCTGGTCTAGGCCTACCCCAGCCTAGCCACCAAAAATTGGTTATAGGCCCTAAGGATATCTGATATGGAATTTCATTCTAAAATCAAGGTGAATCTTCACCCAATCCATTTGGGTTCAGCGTGAATCCAATGTGAATCTTCACTGCATAAAGATGGTGACGAAGTGAATCCAAGGTGAATCTTCACCTAATCTTCACTCGCCAAAAGTGAATCCAAGGTGAATGCTTGAGGAGGGGTGGGTCAAGGTTCTGATTGACAGGTGCATTAGTGTTAGGTACCTAACACTTCGCATAATTCACGGTGATTCTAAATAGGTATTTTACTTAGCATCACGTCAAGGTGTACATGTAGGCATTTAGACGTTACCAGGTTACTGGGGAGACACGAGAATGTAGGCCTAGGCTTACACATACTGTTTCTACCAACTGTGGATACAGCAACATCTCTTCGGCACTACTATACATGTATGGCAGATTTAACTAGGCCTACCTATACAGACGGGCCAGTGCAATACAAGTATACAGTTAGAACACCTGTTACCTCTTGACATGCATTCTGACGTCAATGGTAGGCGAGAGAAACGTCGATCGATACGGCAGCTGCTGCATTTCTAAAGTTTGTTTTGTTTATTTACAATAGGGAGGTTTAGAAATCAAACGATAAACGTAAACTTCACGACAACGTTATTTTTCATACAACACATTCGCAAGATTTTATATTGCATTTTCCGTACAGAAATTACGTTGTCGTTAACGTTTACGTTTATCGTTTGATTTCTAAACCTCCCTAATGGAATAGGCCTAGGGAATAGGCCCACACCTTCAAAACATACCGGCAGCAAATGTCATAGTTTTCACCATTCATATAACCACTTCAAATGTAGTTGTAAACACTTCAATCAATGCCGATAAATCATTATTGACAACGAATCGATTCTTCGGAGACGAAACATCCTCGTGAGTCATCAACAAGCAGGCCTACTTATCAATCTGACATTTTGCGTGATATTGTTGAGTTAAAAGTAGGACAGTCATGATACACGAAATGCCTCTTGACCACTGGTCAAATCAGAGTTAGAGAGAGGGATCTACTCCCGACGGATGTCTTAAGACCAATTTGCAACTGTGCACATCTGCTTCATCTGTTCATTCATAGTATTTATGCATAACACATTTCACCCATAAACTGAGAACAATTATGTAGAGGCTATGCACCTACGTCATAATCCTTGCATAATTAGCTCATTCATGCATAATTAGCCATGGGTCTGGAGGGAAACTTTACTTTACAAAGTGTATTAGA
Source organism: Notospermus geniculatus (assembly GCA_002633025.1). NCBI lineage: Eukaryota > Metazoa > Nemertea > Pilidiophora > Heteronemertea > Lineidae > Notospermus > Notospermus geniculatus. Next base: position 115,709 of record NMRB01001498.1, read on the forward strand.
AATGTTGTTTATTGCTAATTTTCACGCCTGGTAAACAAGTATTAAATGCAAAATTTTGGGAAAAGATGTGGTTTTATTCTCCAGTGCATAAGTACCAGAAAGTTGGAATGATTTTAGAAGTTGTTCAACAAAATATTTTTCTTTTGGTCTCATTAACTTCAGTAATGTCTAATAAACCTTCCATCCAATATGGCGGCATAAACTAAGGGCTAAACAGGAAGTGACATCACGTGCATACCCTCTACGCGGGTCGTGTTCAACAATCTGAACTTACACAATCGTAACAGGGATGTTGGTGACCCACAAAAATAAGGGCCTGACGCATCTGGGCTGCGAATTCTGATACGAGGGTGACCTCCCGAAGTCTAGGGTCATCTTGTCTGCCCGGGTATGACGCATAGGTGTGAATGGCCATCCATGTCAAGTCCTTTCCGCGTGAAAACAAATGTTTTCGTCTCATTTTATGTGTTTGTGGTTTTGTTGGAGGACGACTCAGGACACAGATGTCAAGTATTTCTTGCAATGGACAAGTGTTTTTCGTCGGCCGCTTGTTGACGCGCCATTTCAAGCGTTTGCCGACATCCTGTTACGTCGAGACCGTACCATGACCATGACATCTCTGCGACGTCAAAAATACGGCCCGGCAATCTCAAGGGCCACAAACAAATCCACCAACTCAATTCCGTTTTTTATTTTGACGAAACGCCTAAAGTCACTGTGAAACTCCCGTTAATCTCATGAAGGAAACCCCCGTTTATTTCTGCGCATGTGTATAACTCACACTGTTGTTGTTGTCGCTTTTTTGTATAGTTTTTAGCTCACCTCTGTGAGGTGAGCTTCTCCCATGGTGTGTCGTCCGTCGTCCGTCGTCGTCGTCGTCGTCGTCCGTCGTCGTTAACAGGGGTGGCACGTTTCTAAACCGCTTGGGCTACAAACTTGAAATTTGGTGTACAGGTGCCCTATGGTAAAAACTATCTCTGGACCGAAACTTAGCGCTGCTGCTTGTACACTCTGGCCTGTAGGGGGCGCTTTGTGAAAACCTTCTTTCGGCCGTATCTCCTGAACCCGGTTAGCTAGAACCACGAAACTTTTATGGTGGGTTCCTCTGATGAGACTTCATCACATAAATCCCGGGTTTTTGATTTGACGTACTTTTCAAGGTCACAGAGGTCAAAGTTCAAAATTCACTGTTTGGTGGCACATTTCATTGCTATTTGACATAGAGTGTTGTGATTTGGTGTGAAGATATATCTAGGCACCCTACACGAATGCACCAAATTTCAACCCGATCGGACATCAAATATGGCCGCCAGGAAGCCATCTTGAAAAATGGACTTTGACCCACATTTTATAAATAGGAGTAGGTAGGATGTTTTAACGTTGTCAAAATATGTATCTAGGTACCATATAAATATATGGTAAATTTCAGTCAGATTCGACGTCAAATATGGCCGCCAGGGAGCCATCTTGAAAAATGGACTTCGACCCACACCTCATAAATAGTGGGAGCTAGGATGCTTTAACCGTGCCTAAATATGTGTCTTGGTACCGTCTACTTATATGCCAAATTTCGGTTCGATTGGACTTCAACATGGCTGCCAGGCGGCCATCTTGAAAAATTGACTTTCGCCATATCTCATCGGTAGTAAATGTTACGATGTTTCTGCACTAATCCTTCACCATTCAGTGTATCACCAAGCTACTCACACTTCATACTCTGTCACAGAGGTGAGCACAATGGCCCTGGCCATTTCATTTAGATTCTGATCCCTACCTTTATTACTCAACGTCTATACATTTGTATCTTTGCAGACGATATCAAGGTGCTTCGACGCAGACCGCAAACCGGAGACGATATGCATCGGCGGCAAAACCTACTGCGTCAAGACCGCCACTCCAGGAGTAATTATCGCTTTCAACGGCTCAAAATACATTCTCATCAGCAGATCACATCAAATGTACGTGGTTGGACTCTGTACGTCACGTATACGGAGCGAGGAGGCGGCAAACTTTATCCAAAGAGTAGCATCGAAGTTAAAGGACAAGGATTACTAGTGCGCATGCGCAGTAGCGAATCATCTCGTAATGCATTTTCGAAACTGTGATCTCAGCCATATTGGATCATAGGGAGAAATCAGAGACATCCACCACTGCGCATGTGTAAAGTAGGTCACTCCAAGGTAGCAGCCCAAGCACAGGCAAATGCATGGAGACCTGTCAAAAATTCTCTCTGTACCCCATCCAGTATGGGGAAACATGTTTGCCGGGATTGGAATTTATAGTTCATGGCCATAACAAACAGTCTGCAAGATCTCAGCTTCCTGCTTGTAAAAATGGTTTCGCCTTTCTCCATCAATCACTCCAGGTCTAAAAGTGGTACCAACCAACCCATTTCCCATGAACTCTGTCCGGAGTGGCCTTGTTCCAGGCTCTGTCATTCAGTAATAGTGGGTCCCACCAACGTTGCCGGTAGGGGATACAGGTGCTTATGTCCTCTACTTCAAAATGATACCAAAATTGCATAAGGGGAGCAAGAGGTGTTTTCGCCTTTTGGCCATAAATGATGGGTACTTTGATAAGGATTTATGTCAAAGGGTGGCTGTTTTATTCGACTTATTCTTAGGTTTTCGGCATTTCCTTGGCCGTTTACCACCCCTTTGTGAAAGTACAGCTTTCCATAAGTGTGTAGAACTCGTACTCATTAAGAGAGGCTCCTGAAGGACAAGTCTTCTGTTGTCAGGGGTGTCAGGGGTGTCAGGGGTGCAAACCAAGTTATGGACTTGTCAATATTTTGGGCCTACTACAGTATGACTCCTAGGGAACTCAAGCCAGGCATTGCAGTGAGAGTGTCCACCAAGAGGGTTAGATTGTAATTGATGGAATGGGGGTGGGGGTGGGGTGGAGGGGCAAAAAAGGGACGTAGCTCACATATTTTCGCAATTGATTTTAAATAAATTAGTGCCACAACCAGGTTCCTAAGAGCACATCCAGATTGGGTAAGATACCTACTTGATCATATAATGTGTTTTCTGAAAAAAAATGTTTTCATGAGTTGCCATGAACTCTGTGTCCTTTAGAGGCCTAGAGGAACTTTCCAGAAACCATGCCTGCTTCTGTCTCATAGGTCAAATATTTGTGTCATCTTGTCTTGGGCGGGAAGGAAGACACCATGCTTCATTGTTCTTATTTCATCTTTCTTACAAGAGATTATTGTGGTTTATGAAGTGGTTGCAATTCATTGTTGGGGTTGATTTCTGTTTTTCAATCAAAAGAAAAATATGGATTATTACTGTCTGGAGATATATTTGAGGGAAAGTCAAGTGTGCAAACATTGCAATGGATGGTAACACTGGAAATTGCAGAGAGAAGGTAGGATGATTTAACTTATCCCCTCTAATTTCTTCTTGCTGATGACCCTTTCAACCTCATAAAAGTCCCGACTGGCAGGTTTTACTGGAGTTTCCTTTCTGCATTTTTTTCTTTCGGCTCTTTCTCAAAAAACACTTTAAAATCTATGAAATTTCTACGTGTCTCCATTGACAAGCCCAGCAGATTGTGAAGTCGAAACTAGAGCAGACGACAGGAAGTAGTATAGCCACCTATTAGCAGGCTTGGCGTTATGTCTCTGATTTCTCCCTATGTCTCGTCATATCTCGCGAGTGCAATCTTCGGTGCCATTCTACACAGCTGAACGCAATATTCAATTTTGACTTGAGCAAGACTAGTCCTTTTTATTCAGGGAAAGTCACATCAAGGAGTCAAGGGACTTAAAGTCACGTGAAACTTTTGGGCTTATCATGTGAGCAACACGTCGACGTTGGTCACAAGACAAGGTGATGAATAAGGCAGAAACGGTAGTTAAGTCACGTGGTACATTCAGACTTACGTCAGGCGAATAAAACACCAAGGACACATGGACTAAAATTCCAAAAGATACGTCATGTGCCTAACTGTGTGTCAAAGTGACATCGGACACCGATAGGCCTATGCAAGGACTCTCCAGATTTTCACTTTCCAACTTAGAAACAGGGGATATATGCATTTTGCTTTGCCTTCAAGCGGTGACAGGACGTATCTCCACTCACTCAAGATGGCGGGGGGGGGGGCTTCGTTGTTGCCCGGTGCTAAAAATCGGCCGTCGACGCCGAAATATGTGGTGCTGAGGCCAACTAGAACTGTGGATGATTTTCCAATTCTGAGCATTACCAATTTTAAACTATTCAACCATTTTTCGAAAATTCCTTAAAGGTATGACAAAAAGGCGCCAACAACGCCGGGAGCATGATTCGTCACGTGCAGGAGTTCGTAAAATTTGTCCTAAACCAAATTTTCCCCGTCGGAAATTCGTCCACAGTTCCTCGTTGTCCTGATATTACAAAGTGCTAGTCTAAAAATCATTTCATTTGGCATGGAACTAGTGGGTTGGGGTGCTAGAACTGCCTGTTTCTCGTGAAAGGTAAACATTCACAAAGCATGGTCTCTTAACCCCCAGTGAGTCTGTGACTTCACCTCTTCCGGACATTCCCAAAGTTGAGGTGACGATCATGACGTCAGCAGTCAAGACGAATTTTGTTATGTGAATGTTGCACCTTGCTCGGGACTGTATTTACAGGAGCTTTTCGTGATCAAAAAGCTCCTTGTCATGTGGGAAGCAAGGCTTCTTTTCTGGTTATTAGTTTGTACATACAAGTTCTGTAAATTTAATCGTAGATTTATTTATTGCGGATGCCGATTTGTGTATATATTTGAAACCGAATGAGTTTTCGTATACAGTTTATTGCAAACTGGTGCTACGATGAAAACATGCATCCTGCAGAGACGAGTTCATTTCATCACAGTTTGCGTAAATCGGACGTCTAGTCTCGACTGCGTGTTCAGCGCATTCACCACTTTCTTGACCCGTCCTTGGAGAATAGAGATGAACAGACCCCTGATTGGTCCATGCGTGGAAATCATCGCTCCTGATTGGACAATCGCCCCGGAAGTCTCAAGCTCAGAAAGCTGGTGAAGGTGTTGACGTTGCAGAGCGAGCCAATCGAAAGTATGGCAACTCGACCATTTCCGAAGCTGTTCGTGCACCTTCGGAAAAGGCGGTCCAAACATTCCATGTGTGAGCACTGTAATACTTGTAAACGATGCTATTGTCCTTTTAAAGGCATATTTTTGTACGAGTGTCCACAAGGACAGATTTCTCCTGTCAGAGTTTTGTAATAAACACAACATTGTGAATTAAAACATATTCAGTTTTTCTTTGTGAGAGCTTAGGGACGTGTTTTGGCATTAGAGCCGACCATGAATTCAATTCGTATCAGATATCGTATAGTTTTCCTTGCGGCGTGGAATGAGCAGGGGCTGCGGAGACAAAGTGGATCAGCCATGTCAGCGCAGCTATGTTACGGTGTGAATTTGGGCGGGACTGATAGAGTACATCCTCCCACAGCAGGGGTTTCGACCTCGCTCCTCTTCATCCACTCACACAAACTTTGTATGAAGAGGAACGAGACCAAAGCCCTGCTGTGGGAGGATGGATACAGGACGGGTGAGGCCAGGCCTGAGACCTGTCAGACACCTCTGGAATTGCAGGCAGTGGTCCTAGGCCTGGGCTAGAGGTTTTTCATTTCTAGGAAAGACCCAAAGCCTACCAAACACGATACGTCAGAGCACACGATGCATAGGCCTACGTTGTCCTTTCTACAGAAAGTCGACAATTTTGCACTCAACTCGGCGGCACCACTTGAGATTTACCGGAATAGGTAAATAGCCGCCAGATAAAGTTTATCAAAATGATAAAAAGTCTCCATCAATCATCCGAAGTGTCTTTTTACGAACACTCCAAAATACCATAGTATGAAAGAGGACGCCATTATATATACCAGACATTCTCACTGGCAAGAACAACCGGATAAGTTGAGGCACATGAATCCTGGGCTGAACTACGGTTCGAAATGTGATGCCGTTGAAATAATGGCCACAAACACGGAACCTGATGCTGATAGAAGTATGGAGGTGTTTATAAAACTTTACCAAATCATTTGTTCCCCTCCTTTTTGTCCTGAAGGACAGACAGATACGTAACAGCTAGAAATTCGACCTCACCTTGAGAGGGATGAGGTGCGATCAACCTTACAATTCCACAAAAACATGCAAGGTTCGAGAACAATGAGACCACAAAAGCATTCCAAGATTCCAAAGCAGACCATCCCGAGGTAACCCTGTGGTTCCAAGCGCTCGTTCTTTCACGTCACCGCACACAAATGCGATGACGTCTTAGAGGACATATGCGGGTGATCCCACCGACTTTACGACGAGTTTACGATCAGTTTGCGATTAGTTGACGACGCGTTTGCGACTAGTTTACGACGAAAAATCACAGCCGACCAATGTACAGGAAAATCTACGTGCTTGCTGCTCGGTCGATAATGACTGGGTCCGCTAGATGCATTGAATTGGGCCGTAGTGACACCTAGTGGACAGCTCGTATTCTACAGGGTGTTTAAAAAAGTTGTCATCTCTAAAATATCTCCTAGAACCCAAACCCATGAATATTTTTGGCTCAGATTTGGTATGTAGATAGGTCAGGATGTATGGAGGTGCTGAAGAAATTTTGGCTCTGACCGCTTCAGGCGTGGATGAATAAGAGGCCTCGGACTGAGCAGGTGCAAAATGCAAAAATCTCAGAGATTTATCTATCAGAAAGCAATGAAAAGTTTATTTATCATTTGTTGCATACAGAATTAGCCAGGGTTACTGGAATCTACCTTCCACATGGCCACCATTGTTTCTAACAGAAATTTCATCTCTTCTTCGCATTCTGGTGACTGAACGGATCACCATATCTTGTGGAATTTCCTGGAAAGCTCTGACACCTGCACTTCGGACCCTTTTACTTTTGGTGTCACTGTTCCTTCATAACAAGACACCATCATACAAACATTACATAAACATTATGAGTATGTCTACACCTAGCAGCTTACAAAATCTGAGCCAAACATATTCATGGGTTTAGGTTCTAGGAGATATTTTAGAGATGACAACTTTTTTTTGAAACACCCTGTATTGACGACTAGTTTGCGACGAGTTTACGACGAGATCAAACATGTTTGATTCGGTTCGGTGGATCAGCTTCAACGTCACGTCATTTCTCTACGATCAGTTTGCGACTAATGTAGTTAACGACGAGTTTGCGATTCGTTGACGACTGCCGTCGTGAACGAAAAATCGCAAACTGATAGTAAACTCGTCGTAAAGTCTGACAGTGGATCACCCGCATTAATCATGCAGCTACATCAAAAGGCAAGGCAACGGGGTGATCCACCGACTTGACGGACGAGTTCACGATCAGTTTGCGATTAGTTTACGACGGGCTTACGACGAGTTACCGACGGTCGGTGGATCAACTTACAACATTACATAACTTTATTTCAAAAACATGCTATAGGTTGGGTGCTTTCATAACGTGATGTCGACAGCGACTGCATCATTTGGATTACCACCGGTATTTATCAGTAAGTGAAAGAAGAAAGGCGTCATCATCTTCATCGATAAACCTTGCTATGACCTCGCCCGCTGCTTCCGACGCCCAGGGCGTCATCTGGGATCCAGAATTCCAGTTCAAGTCGGCATACGGAGTTGTGGAGACGCTCGAAACAGGCGAGACGCTTCTTACTTCATCGTCCGCGGGTGTTTTGCATGTTGAGCACGAGGGCACGGGGGAGATTTTCCCCATTTGCAGGTTTGTTGGTTTTTGACATCTTTTTGTTGAGGGGGCGGCGGGAGAGACTCTCAGCACGTTCACTTGCTTCTCATTCGTTGACCTCACTGTGTTCCACTCGGAGCGCTCCTTGTCCACAACCCCACTCGGATAAGAACGCAGGCCATGCCATGGTGGATTTCGCACCAAACATTGTTGAATTCTCACCTCTGGTTTATCACGGGCGCCTGACAGACGATTATTTCTGTGGCGGTCATTTTGAATTTGAACATCGTCTGAATATTCCGCAGTCTGCGCATGTGCGTTCTTATTCCGCCGCTTGGTCTTCCGGGGTTTGCCGTCATTCGTTATGGTCGACGAATCCGAATCCGAATCGGACTCGAAATCACTCTCGTAATTCCATCCTTCCAGTTCTAATTCCACTTCTCTCTGTGTTTTTCTTTTCTTCTTCTGCTTTCCCTTCCCTCGTTTATTTCCGGTATTCTTCGCCGACTCTCGGTCGAACCTGTAACGCCTGAAGCGTACGCTTCCAAGATGGTGGGGGCACACTGTCGAAGAGTTGATGTCGTGTATTGGCGGGAGGGAGAGTTTTTTGCCTTTCGGACCACCAGGACTCCTCAGGACAGCCGAGTACGAGCTAAACCAGTTTTTATCGGGAGGCGGGGACTCTGAAACATAAAACAGACATCCCAAGAGCAAAATTTTTCCCAACCCGTACCGCTTACGCTACGCAAATTAAAGCGAATTGATAGCGGATTTTATTTACATTTGGCTGGCATGGTGTAAACACAAAAATTTTGTAAACACAAAATTTCAGCCAGTCAGAATGCACGAACATTTCTTTGTTGACATTCTGGAGAAGTTTGTTTACATTTTTTCCCGAAAATTCGTCCCCTTAATTTCAAAATTCTATTTCTAAATCAATTTTTTTCGATATCAATTCGCTTTAAATATGACATTTCTTGGTGGCCGTCTGTTATTCAACTTACCATCTTTTTTCGAGGGCTTCATGATGTCCGGGATCCCCCGATGCTCAGCTTCGGAGCGGACTCCGGCCGTTTCCATGGAAACCACACAATTAGACGTACGTCTGTTAATGGCAACATCTTCGATATCCGAGCGACAAGACGTTTCTTCTCGGTCTGTGCTGGTGCCCCGGATGATTGACGGAGTTCTCCGATCTTTCCGTTCATGCTTCTGGTGAACTTTGTAACCACTTTCTCCAAAGCAGCCACGTCTTTCCGACCGGATCATAGCGTTCTCCGAACACTCACGCTTCAACCTCTCCTGATTCTCCATCGCTAATTTTACCCAATCAACAGTCTTAATTCGATGAAGTCCGCGCCTGATGATTTCAGGACATTTTGGACAATTTTGGGAGAGCTTTTGCGCCTGGGTTCTTTTCGTCAGCTGTTCGTGATTGGGTATTTTTTTCTGTCTGATCAAGCCGATACCGAGGCCTGTCGGGTTGTAAGGTTCTCTGGGTTTGATGTCGGTCTTGAACGGTCGGATGATGTTAGGGAACCCACAAGCGTTTTGTACCCGAGGTCTTACGCGATCATTTGGCATGAGGTTGTGACTTTACCATTGCTGTAATTTAGTGAAAATATTAAATCAAGGCCGAGCACTAGGCCTGAAACAAATGGCGACTAGGCGGCTACATCAGATAAGAGAAAACCTCACCTTTTTCATCATCTGTTCTTGTACTTCCATCCACTGAATTTCTCGGAGAAATCACGTACCGGTATTTGACTTCTGTTGTCAACGCGACGACGTTGGGCTAACTTGACGTCATAATGAAATGCGAGCGATTGGGTGAAAATGTGACTGAGGCAACGTCGTGTTGACGTCACTCAGTCGTCATGGAAACTCGCGCGGACGTCGTCATGCCTACTTCGGAGAACCGAATCCGTTCAATCACAGAGACACATCGATTCATCATGTTCATCAACAATACGGGCCTAATGCAGCGCAGAACTGTACAGCGGTGATCCACACTGTTGCGATTTTGATCGTCGGCGACGTGCTTGCGGTGAGGTTGCGGCAATCACCTCCGCCCGACCGCAGGCAAAGGAGCAGTGAAGCGGGTGATCCACTGTTGCGGTTTTGGCTTGAGTCGGGGTTGCGTTCCCTTGCGACTCGCCTTATAAGGACTTCCGATTGCCATATAAGGTAACCGCAAGTGAACGCAACCGCGTCTCAAGCCAAAATCGCAACAGTGGATCACCCGCTAACACCGCCGGAGTCGATCAGTGTTGCGGCTTTATCGCCGGTAGTAGCCTACTGCGGCAAAAATCCCTACCGGCTATGAAAATCCTTGCCGGCGGTGGGTTGAGGTGATATCCCGGGGGTGATTGATATCAAACATGTCAAACGTGTTTGATTTTGTCGCAGACCGCAAGTGCGCGCCGTAGAGGCCTCGCTGCAGCTTGTCATCCAATCAGATCAAGCAATTCCTTCACGTGACTTCATTACATGGCTGGCGCGCGTATGGCACGGGGAAAGTGTGGCTTTTGCTGAAGATGAGTGGCCAAAGCATGAAAGGAAGGGTTGCATCCATTTTTCTTCTGGTATAGAACATGCGTAGGGGCCTAAATCGCAACGGTGGATCAGGTTCCCTACTTGCGATCGCTTGCGGTGGTGGTAGTAGGCTAAGGGTGGGTGCACACTAGAAGCGATTCGCAAAGCGATTTGGAATCGCACGCGAATTGCTTTTGTTTGGGAGGCATTGCGGCATGAAATAACAAAGAACCATCGCATGCGTTGGGCGAATCGCGTGTAGTGTATACCCACCCTAAGTTGCCGCAACCCCAGCTTGCCGGCGACGCGTCACCACCGGTAGCCGGAGGAATTGCGATCGCCGCACCCCAATCGCAAGTAGACTGCGACGAACACGCGACAGTGGATCCCCGCTTGAACCAGTCACACGTCAGTGCCGCCGTAGATTTCTATGGGATGGGGAGCGATTACTATTTTTGTTAGAAAAAGTTATCTCCGAGTTCGAATACTTACCCTATGGTCTACATTTGAATAATCTCGCCCACATCAACTCTCACCGAGTAAACAAAAGAATTGCCCACGTGACTCCCAACAGCCAATCAGCTGCGGCCACTGAGCAGTAGGCCTTACACTCGTCCATTATTTTCGAGGAAAACCACGGCCTAAAACATAACCAACCCCAGAAGATAGTGGGGAGGTGGGAGGGGCGACCATAGGGTAAGTATTCGAACTCGGAGATAACTTTTTTTAACAAAAATAGTAATCTCCTTCGTTCTCTACTTACCCTATGGTCTACATTTGAATAAAAACAGAATCAAACCCCAGGCGGTGGGCATCTTCCAAATCAACCCAAGCCAAAAAGGTCTGGCAAACGCAGACTACAACAGAGCAAAAGCTAAGGAGCTAAGCCGATCACCTGGCGGGAAAACTCTGCCCTGCCAGCCAAATCCCTCATGTAAAAAGAGGTGAAAGTGGACTCCACCTTCCAAGACGCCGCGTCCAATATGTCCTGAACAGGGACACCCTTCAACAAAGCCCAAGAAGCCGCCAGAGCCCTGGTATCATGGGCTGCAACAGATGTTAGGTCCTGCTCCCCTGCGTCCTTGTAAGCGAACTTAATAGTCTTCACAATCCAGTTCGATATTGTGTCTCTGGACGCGGCCTTATGCCTCCCCCTCGCATACGTCACAAAGAGTCTCTGCTCCGAGCCGCGGAGAGGCTTGGTCCTGTCGACATAAAGGCTTAGGGCCCTACACGGGCACAACAAGCGATCCTCGGGGATGGATGACACCCGAGACATCTTCGTCAAAGATATGGACTTAGCCATATAATGAATAGAGTCATTTTTGGCCAGGAAACCTGGCACCGGAATGAGCGAAGTGCCAGACTGATTCTGACGAAAATGACGCGGCTCCACTGATAATGCCTGTAAGCAAGAAACACGTCTACCGGACGCCATAGCCAACAGGAAGACCGACTTCAAAGTCAAAAACTTTAACTCCGCTTTATCCAACGGTTCAAAAGGTGCATCACATAACTTGTGCAGAACAAAACGCAAGTCCCAACCGGGACATAACTTCCTTACTGGAGGCCTTTCAATGAAAAAGGCACTAATCATGCCGGTGAGCTCAGGACACCTGCCCACCGATACTCCACCCCAACCCGGGTGAAACTTAGAAATTGCACTCCTGTAAGTACGAATTGTACGTGCAGACAAATTCTTAACAGTAAACAAATATTCAAAAAAGTCCGCAACCTGCGGAAGAGACGCCAATTCTGGAACAACATTGTGCTCCCTGGCCCAAGAAATGAAAACATTCAATTTACAGTCATATGACCTGAGGGTCGACCTTCTGCAGGACGCAGCCACTCTGGCAGCTGCTGCCTCCGAAAACCCCCTTTCTGAAATCAGCCTCTGCTTCACAACAGCCAGGCAGCTAACTGGAGGCTGTCCAAGGCCTGGTACAAAATGCCCCGTTGTGCGGCTGCCTCAGAAGGTCTCTGACCTTCGGCAGGTGCCACGGTCCCCCCCTCCTGAGCATCAGTAAGGCGGGGTACCAAGGGGCTGAATGCCACTCGGGAGCGATGAGAATCATTGACGCCCCCACTGAGTGCTGGAACTTCTGCAGCACCCGCTGAACCAGCGAAATCGGCGGGTACGCATACAGGAAGAGACCGTTCCAGTCCGCTACTAGCGCATCTACTGACAATGCCTGAGGGTCCGGGACAGGAGAAATATACACCGGAAGCTGATGATTCAGTGTTGTGGCAAACAAGTCTATCTGAGGCGTTCCCCAATCGTGGAAGATCCGCCTCAACACCCTGGACTTTAACATCCATTCTGTTGGAAAATTCTGTGAGGGCCGGCTCAACATGTCGGCAATCTGGTTCCTTTTCCCTGGAATATGACAGCACCTGAGCCGGATCCCCCGATTCGCACACCAAATAAGGATATCCCATACGAGGTATGTGAGAGACGGCGCCTTTGTCCCCCCTTCGTTGTTCACATAAGCTACCGACGTCGAATTGTCGCAATGAACTAGCACATTTTTGCCCTCCAGCAGATTCAAGGGCACAGATTTCAACGCTAGCTGGATAGCTTTGAGCTCCAGCCAGTTGACATGCTGGGAGAGCTCTCCCGCGCCCCACCTGCCTGACACCGTCTGACTCAGACAGTGCGCACCCCAACCTGTTCCTGAAGCGTCCGTCGTCAAGTGAACGTTCCACTGAAGGGGCTGAATAGGACACCCCTGCAGCAAGTTGGCGTTTGTGGTCCACCAGTCGAGATGTTGAAACAACTCGGCCTGGAGCGGCACTTCCGCAAAAATCTGACGTGAGGAGGGGCGCCAAAACGCTAGCAGGTACAACTGCAGTGGCCACTGCCCTCCAGCAGACTCAAGGGAAAAGCCTTCAACGCTAGCTGGATAGCTCTGAGCTCCAGCCAGTTGACATGCTGGGAGAGCTCTCCCGCGCTCCACCTGCCTGACACCGTCTGACTCAGGCAGTGTGCACCCCAACCTGTTCCTGAAGCATCCGTCGTCAAGTGAACGTTCCACTGAAGGGGCTGAATAGGACACCCCTGTAGCAAGTTGGCGTTTGAGGTCCACCAGTTGAGATGTTGAAACAACTCGGCCTGGAGCGGCACTTCCGCAAAAATCGGACGTGAGGAGGGGCGCCAAAACGCTAGCAGATACAACTGCAGTGGCCTCATCCGAAGATGAGCAAATGGTACTAGTCCTATACAAGAATTCATCAGGCCTAGTAGCCTCAGGAATACCCTGGCCTGCAACGGAACCCCTGGGGAAAAAAGACTGAGTGTGCCCTGCAGATTGGCAACCCTCTTTGCATTGGGGAAGACTAACCCCTTTCTTAAATCCAGTGTGGCCCCCAGGAAATCTAAAACCTGCGTCGGAGAAAGACCGGACTTCTCCCAGTTCAGGACAAACCCCAAAGACTGGAGAAGCCTGATAGCTTTGTCCCTGGCACGAATGACCTCCTGAGGAGATCTGCCGAGAATCAACCAGTCGTCGATGTAGGCATGGATCCGAATGCCCTGCTCCGAATCGCCACCACAGCTTGAGCGACCCTGGTGAATACCCGTGGCGCGGACGACAGACCGAACGGCATGGCGCGGAAACGATGGTGCTGCCCCTGAAACTCGAAGGAGAGAAACCTCCGATGGGCCGCGTGAATCGGGATGTGGAAATACGCATCCTTGAGGTCTAGGCTGCACGCCCAGTCGCCTGGCCTGACATCTAGCACAATTGAACGTAAGGTCTCCATCCTGAACTTTCTCCTGGCAATGTACTGATTCAGAGGCCTCAAGTTGAGAACGGGTCGGAAACCTCCCGTGGCCTTTGTCACGAGAAAAAGATTGCAGTAGAAAGAATCTTTTCTTTCCCACCCGGGAATGGGCTCTATGGCCCCCTTTTTCTTCAGATCCGAAATCTCCTTGGTGAGACAGGACAACTTCTCTGGATCCGACGGAACCCGAGAGGGAACAAACCTTGGAGGAGGTTCCTGGCCCGAGAACTCTAACCTGAGGCCCCTTTTGACAATGTTGAGAACCTGAGGGTCTACTTACTTGGAGGAGGTTCCTGGCCCGAGAACTCCAACCTGAGGCCCCTCTTGACAATGTTGAGAACCTGAGGGTCTACCTCGCAACTGGCCCACTGGGTAAAGAAATGGGTTAGCCTTCCCCCCACTGGACCTTTCTGAGAAGGGAAGTCAAAATTTACGCTGCTGAGCTGGCTTGTCAGCGGTGCGAGACTGAAACGGCCTAGACTGCAGCTGGCCTCGCTGACCCCTGCCTCGAAAGGTGGCACCACCCGATCTCGAACCCGAGAGAAGGATGAGAAACAGGAGCAGACGAAGACGAAGAAGTTGGCTTCGACCTCTTAGCATCGGAACCCGCCCGATCGTCGGATTTCCTCTTAAACTGACGACCCTGTCCAGAGCTAGACAAACGCCATAGTTCTTTGCCGTCTCCCTTATATCGCGAACGATCTCCGAAGAATCGTGAGTAATCTTTTCGACTTGATTACTAAAAAGCTTGTCTGACAAAGGGGAAACCTTGAGCAAGTCCGCACGAGCTCTGGCATCAGGGAGATTCATTGCCTGCAGGTAAATTTCCCTACGAGCCCTAACACACTTCGCCGAAGCCCTGACCGTCAGATCCGCCATATCACATAGGCCAGTGGCCAACCCGCTAAGCAAAAGCCCTACATCGCCATCCTGGGGAACTCCAGAACTAGCTAAGGCCGCCGATAACCCTGCCAGGAAATAGGAACAGTGTGAGACAACTCGATGAGAAGTACGCACCGCATGGTCGACCTCCTTCAGTGCTGCATCCGCATTCTTTTCCTCTGTGAACAACTTGCGAGGAAAAAACTGGCCGGTCTTGCCCTGCTTCCCTAGGCCTGACGCTATATACGGTCGCGACTGCCCAATCCACTTCCTGGGGCTTACCAAACTTAATGAAGTCCTCCTCAGGCCAGCGATACTGCTCTTTATGCCTTTTCTTAAATGCAGGTATCTTAAGGGCTCCGCACACTGGTGACTAAAATAGGGGCGACTACCGAAGCGACTAGTACGTCGCCTGCAATAATTACCTTTGAGGTGGACCAGTGATGTTATCCACGACATCACTGATCTTCCAAAGAAGCATTTGTCGCAAACGAGTCAACAAAAACCAAAAAACTAGAAATATGTTCAGTCGCCTCTGTGGTCGCAAGGGCGGTCGCCTAGAAAATCGCTCGAAAAATCGCCAGTCTGCGGTGCCCTTTAGCCACCTTCGCCTCCGATGTTGAAGAAGACTGCATCTTGGGCTTGCTGACCGACTTCCAAGAGGCCTTGACCACCGCGTCTGGGGGCAAAATCAAGCCCTTCCTCGCAGAGGAAGGCAAAGACTTGTTGAACTGACCAGCTAACACTGATTGAGACATGTCTACCGACGACTCCTCAACCTCAGGAAGATTCAAAATCTCCCAGGTAACCTTAATCAATTGGGGCCAGGAAAGAGGGATCTCCTCCCCCTCCCCCTTAGGACTAAGTAACCCTTCCTGCCGAAAAGACAAGCTGTCCGAATGGTCAGACTGAACACTTGCATGACTCACAACTGACATGGCATCATCCATATTACTATCTCTAGACTGAGATCTGGCCTGGCTCAGGAGACGCGAACCTTTCCCGCTGCCAAGAACGTCTATGCCCGACAGGTGAACCGGCAAGGCTCCCCAAGTCCTCCCTGGAATCAAGGGTAATCACATCCTGCTGCAAATTCGAAAAAGGGGAAAACCCCGTCGCAGCCGCGGGCCGACCAGAATTTGGGACCTGAACAGCAATATCAAGGACCTGCCTAACCCTCCCAGAGTCAGTAGCAAATGACACCAAGGAAGGCTGCTCCTCTGACCTATAACCTGGCCGAGGTCTAACACCATTATAGTCCGTTTGCCAAACCCGATTTTCGGACATAAGGTTGCAATAGGGTCCGGACGCAATTTTTTTGCATTTTCTATAACTTCAAGGTCCCCTGTACCAGAATCCGTCTGATGCCACTTTGGCATCATTGGGCAATTTGAAATATCGCGGTTTCCATGGCAACCAGTGGTGAAAATCGCGTGTTTCTGTCATAGCCGTTTTCTGAGGACTTAATGGTGATATTTTAACCGCTGAAATGGCTAATCATATGTTTGAAGACATGATCTTGCTTTTCAGATTATCAGCGAATCCAAATATGGTCAAGGTCATTGTTAAAGGTCAAGGTCAAATCAAAATTTGGCAAATTTTCGCCGAAAATTATTTTTTGCCGCTCCAATAACGGCAACGCCCTCTCTTCTGTCAAATATTTTTCGGGGATTTTTCTATTCAAAAATATCTCCTACCAATTATCTTTAAAAAAATGTAAAGTTCTCCGATGGCNGCATGGGTCAACTGTTAACATGTGTCTTAACGCAATGGTCCAAACTTATCGCAAGTTAAGCTCACAATTTCAAAGAAATGAGCAAACGAACAGAGCCGATCTGCGTCATATGTTTGTTCGGTGTCATGCATTCATCTACGTCCGCATCGACATTACATCAGCCGTGCTGCGAGTACTGTTGTGGATTTGAGTGACGATAAACGGCACAAAAAATTCTTTGATGACTGTCAGTACGATATATTTAAACGGTGCCCGTCGTGTCGGGCGCTAGAGCGATGTTTTGGACTTGTCATGCTTGTGCATGGTCATGTGGCATTTGCAAGAACAATCTCGTCTTCAGGTGCCGTATCCAATCCTCGGTATACTTTTGTAGATCGAACTATACCCAGGGTATAGGTTTGTAGGACGACATTGAACCTGGGTATATTTCTGTTATACCCAGGACGACATTAACCGATTCGGCGGAACTGCCGTAGCACCAGCAGAAACACTCACCGCCTGCACAGCAGCAGGCCGAACCGGCTGCGTGGCCAGGGGCGCCAGCCGATCAAACAACCTTTCGAACTTATTAAAGCGCTCGTCCAGCAACTTCTCAACCTCCGAGCGCGACAGGCTAGAAGTAGAACTACCACTCGAAGACTTACCTTTGGACTTGGACTTAGACTTCGACTTCGACTTGCCGGACGCGGAGGTCGCTGACGACCCACCGGCCGGCGGCTGCGTAGTCTGCTGCGCAGGATCCGATGCACACGGCATATGTACATGCACAGAAGAGGACCTAGCATGGTCCGACTGAGAGCCTTGTCCAGCCGCAAGCAGGATAAACTCGCCGGGAGGAAGCGTCTCTACCACCTCCTCCCTCACAACATCCTCCGCAAGAGGAAATAAATCCATAAAGCTATCCAAAATCGAGAAAAATCGGCAATGAATACTTAGCAAACTTCGACTTGATGAGAGAGAAAACACAGAGATGTTGATCCCGTGGGCACCGAGAAAATAATGGACGAGTGTAAGGCCTACTGCTCAGTGGCCGCAGCTGATTGGCTGTTGGGAGTCACGTGAGCAATTCTTTGGTTTACTCGGTGAGAGTTGATGTGGGCGAGATTATTCAAATGTAGACCATAGGGTAAGTAGAGAACGAAGGAGATTAGTGGAGCGACCTACAACCTCGGCCCGAGCGTAACGAATGTCTGGGTACAAGATTGGGCTACTGCCTGGCCACCGTCTACGCAGCGCCATCTCGACGGTGCCCAGGGAACCAGGCTAGAGAGAAACGAAACAGCTTTATCAAATCGTTCCTGAATCTTTTACAAGATATGAAAAACGCAATGAAATAAAAGTTGTTGCTGATATTAAAGACAAACATGGCAATCGTGTGAGAAACGGTATATTGTTCCATCTGTGTGGCTGTCAGTTGTGCAGTGGCCATAGCAAACTCCCAGACAGTCACATGAATAGCATAAGGAACGGTCGACCCAATGAAAACAACGGTGGTAACAATAACTAATGTGGTAGCAACCTTCTCATCGGATGTCTGTTTTCTCGTGATGTAAGCGCCATCGGTGGCCGACTCGGACGGTTTTCTCGTCAGCTTGTACGCAATGCACACGTTCAAGATTACGATGAATACAATAGGGAATAGCACGGAAAGAACGGCATGCATCAGTTCAAAAAGCCAGGCAAAAAATGCGGAGACGTCGAAGAAGCAGCCAAGCCGTCGGTGTTCCCCTACATCGAGCGACGGTATCCGTTGGTAAATTACCTGCGGTGAGGCAAATGCCATAAAGATGATGCAAATAGAAAATTGAGATATTTTTATAGTCGTCATTGTGCAAATTGTTGCAGCTTTAAGTGGAAAAACAACAGCCACAAAACGGGTTGTCGTAAGTGAAACGACAGACCAACTGACTAGGTTAACACTAAGGTAGCCAGTAAACAAGTATATTTTGCAAAACGCGTTACCGAAATGAACAGATTCCACAGGAAAAAGATTTACCAGGTAAACTATGAAAAGAGAAAGAAATAACAAAATAACCCAAGTGGCAAAGAACCTAAGGCAGAGACATGTCGGGTTGTCTCTGTACTGCCGACGTGAGAGCACAACGTGGATTAGGATGTTACCAGTGATTCCAAGGGAAACTTGAACAGGCGGCAGATAATGGCCAAGGATTATTTGTGGCAATGACTGTGAGGAGTCGCTGGTCGAACTCTTGGTGGCCCTTGGTTCACTTGGGAATGACATCTTCGCGTGGGTAGGAATGATAAAAAACGATGTAACTTTCCTTGGATACACCCTGGAGGCTACATCCAGACTGGTTTGAAATTCTTGTTACTTTTCGCCCCTCTATTTTCGTGTCTGTATGTGGCCCAGGCCCCAGCGACAAGTTTACTTGCGGTACTTTCTCTCCTCGGGACGTCACTCGTCTGCCGGCTTGTATCTCGACGGTTGGTAAGCAAACGAACCTGAATATAGGCCTACTGACGGTGTTAACTCAAGATCACAGCGGCGAATCAGTATCCTGAGCGCCGAGTCTTCGGCGTGGCAAGTGCTGATTCCGAGTCCGTGTCTTCCTGAATCCCGCACAAAATGGCGTCCTCGCCCGAGGAAGGGCCAGAAGAAGATGTTCAAGCTCCCAAATGCCACAGTAAGTGTAAGATTTTTGCAGTGCATTCGGATCTAGAGTGAATAACCTGCCGTAATCAGTTACTTATTTTGAATGTATTTGTAGAATATTGTAAATATAAGCCTCTGGTCGCCACGGCCAGCGAGACGGCTGTCAGTAGGCCTACGGCACGCACCAGGCATTCGAAGTTTTTCGCTTCGTGAGGCTGTCAAGAGCGACCGATTTCTTAATCAATGCTAGCATAATTTGCTACGCATATTGAGATCCGAATGCAAGTGTGACCAAGTAATCTTACCATGCTGATGAAGCAGGAGAGGTCGCATTCTCATCGCTGTCGTCTCTTCGCGCGGGATTCAGGACTACCGGGGGACTCGGAATCTGCACTTGCCACCCGAAGACTCGGCGCCCAGGATACTGATTCGCTGGGTTGAAGATGACGGGTGCTTAATAACAAAGCTTCGCACAAAATCAATACGTTCGCTCCAATATCCTTTTGTCATCGAATCGAAGTTCGAGAACTGGAATAAGTTTCTTAACTTTTTTGCGATATTGTGCATTGCTTTGATCAGATGATACTACAGCATGGAAATGACGACGTATTACGTTTCACTCGGCGGCAAGTCAGGATTTTATAAATAGGGCCTTCTTTACCCTCGCCTCCAAGAGGTCAGTCATTAATGTCCAGCAGATGACACTTACAAGGCATGGCTAGGCATTGCAGGTCATTGTGAGTACAATATTCCAACAAACTTCCTCGTTCTGATTGGTCGAACAAAGAACGAAGCTCCGCCGCCTATTATGGTATGGAACAAAGGCCTAGTCATGAGTACTCTGGACTGACCTCTTAGAGGCGAGGATAAAGTATGTCGGTGGAATTGTACACTGAAGCTAGCAGGACACTGCACTTGCTGGCTACCATAAGGTACCATAGCTATTTTTTTAATAGGGTTGTGCATGGTCATGTGGCATTTGCAAGAACAATCTCGTCTTAAAGGAGCTGGACGTTCAAGTTGTAAACACTCACTCACTGGTTCTCTATCCACGCGACGCCTGCGGTGCTGCCACCTATTGTCGGTGATATGTACTGACGTGAATATCGTGAGTGAGTTGCATTGGACCGGGCACCAGTCTAACGATCACTGGTGCTGCCACCTTCACGAAGGAATAAAACTAGTTTGCTGGCCACTGTTTGTAAACAAACCAGTTTGTTTACAACTTGGACGTCCAGCTCCTTTAAGGTGCTGTATCCAATCCTCGGTATACTTTTGTAGATCGAACTATACCCAGGGTATAGTTTTGTAAGACGACATTGAACCTGGGTATATTTCTGTTATACCAGGACGACATTAACCGATTCGGCGTTTTTGGCCGATGCCAGGAATCGCAGAGCCGCTAGCCTTGGTGTGCGATCGCACTAGTAGCCATGCCGCGCGAGTTCATGTTGGGCATCGTGCTGCGAGGTTGCAAGACAAGTGCAAACTGGCAACTTCAGACAAACTGGTGATGGAAACACAACGTTCCCAATGGACGACGAAATGCGAAGAACCTGTCCAAGACAAAATCAAACATGGAAATTGACTTCCTATAATGAAGAAACAATGGAGCTGTAAAAAGGATCTTGTCAAAAGTTCAGATTAAAAGGAAGGACATGAAGCTTGAGAACCGCTACTTACCCATAAAACGAAACGTATACGTATCCCGATACGTTTGCCTTCTGACGGATCTCTAATTCGAGAAAGCACAACGTAAACGATTGTGGATACGTAAACCTAGATAAAAGACGATCACTGATTGGGCTAAATACAGTGAGCCACCAATGGCCGGGATTCTTACAGCAGATAAAAATACAATCTCTTACGGAAAGGTCAGGCGGTTTCACCTTACTGACTCTGCCACCAGATCCGGACTATTTCTGCGGAAGATGGTAGATTCCAATACATGCCGAATGGAATTGAAGTACATGGGTGCGTGCACAAAACGTTTGGTCGACATACTTTTATCTGATTGGTTCACACTGAGGGTCAAATCCATGGCCACCAGGTGGTGTAACCCCAAAATCATCAAAATGCTGTAACTCAAAAACGCCTTAACCCAAAGCGCTCCAATGTGCTATGTGGCCCCCTGCAGATGACCTTTATGTCCCTGTGAAGTTTCGACCCGATCGGACATCCAATATGGCCGCCAGGTGGCGTATACCGAAAATCATCATAGTGCTGTAACTCAGGAACGATTTGACCGAAAGCACTCCAGTTTGCTATGTGACCCCCTGCAGATGACCTTTATGTGCATGTGAAGTTCCGGCCCAATCGGACATCCAATATGGCCACCAGGTAGCGTAACCCGAAAATCATCATTATCATTATTATTATTATTATAGAATACTTCTATAGTGCCTTAATCCATATGGCTCTAAAGTGCTGTACATAAAATAGCTACATATAGGAATTAGCTATATAAAACATTAAAGTGCTGTAACTCAGGAACGACTTGACCGAAAGCACTCCAGTGTGCTATGTGGCCCCCTGCAGTCAGACATCCAATATGGCCGCCAGGTGGCATAACCCAAAAATCATCAAAGTCCTACCTGGGAATGACTTGACCCAGATTGCCCATAACTGATATGTACATGTACCTCCCTCTGTCATTAGACTATAATGTCCAACCTGGCGAGCACATGGTCCATGGACCATTTCATTCTAATTGAACGATAATCATTGCTACTACGAGTAAACGACAACAAATCTTAAACCACAGCTCAAGTCGTATTCGGACTTGTGGAAGAACTGCAATAATATTTTACCGTCTGGAGCAAATTGAGTTCTTATGTGGAACAGTCGCCTTGAAATACTTTCTCGCTCACGAGTAAATAAAATCATCATCGGTTTCAAAGATCTGTTTGCAAACAAGGGTCTTGTCGTCTTACATTTCATATCGTAAGCTAAAAATACCGTTCTGTACCCATGACCCTTCTTTTTCGAATAGAAGTAAAAAACACGTTGATGGTGTTGACTCCATCGTGAACCACGGAGGGGCCCCTGGATATGTGAAAATTTCACCCTTACTCTCTGACCGACATACCCGTTTTTCGATCGAAAAACAAAGAAACTATGTTTCCGTTGGTCACAGGGAAAGATTACGTCACTTTCAGCAGTGAAGAAACCTCCTGCAGTAAGCTCACATGGATGAGGGAGTTGGAGTTCCACTGCATTTGACAACACGACAGATTTACTTGTGTCGACGAATGACATCGTGTGGACAGTTGCTGTCTCGCTTCCCGGAACATCATACTGGCAGATGAACATGACTTTGTCTTTGTGTAGTACTGGGGGTGCTAGCATTGGTGCTTGACAACAACGGTCAAATTTCGGTAAGTCCATCACATACGTGACTGACTGATTAAATACATCGAGGAGTTGAAATGTTATTTTTCCGGGCAGCCCGTAACTGAGAATAACTAAAAAACTTCTATTATATAGATGTTGCTGTTGTAATAGTTTATAAGAATACTTATATTTCACCGAGTACTTAAGTTGCAAAGTGTTATTTTGAAGATTGTAGATTCTGACAGTGTTTGAGGATACACCGCCTTTGCTACTAATGACAAAATATCCTGACTGTGTGTCAAACCACCATTTGTCCCGACCAGCGTGGAATTTAAAAGGCGGTTTGAGGAATGCCCTCGTAGTTCGCTTGTATAATATTGGACCTTCCTGTTTTAAGTGCAGCAAAACAGTAGTAAGTTATCAACAACTACTTTTTCCCAGGAATCTGTCTACCCTCTTAGCTGAAAAGGTTCTTTGAGGGTTCTTTGAAGAACCCCTGGGTTCTATCTAGAACCCTAAGGTTCTTTGCTGCATTGGTAGAACCCATAGGGTTCTTTGACGAGCGAAAAGGTTCTTAGAGGGTTCTTTGAAGAACACCTGGGTTCTCTATAGAACCCTAAGGTTCTTTGCTGCATTGGTAGAATCCATAGGGTTCTTTGACGAGCATAAAGGTTCTTAGAGAGTTCTTTGAAGAACCCCTGGGTTCTATATAGAACCCTGAGGTTCTTTGCTACATTGCCACAATCATGAAGTCTTTCACTACCAACACAGGATTATTTAACCTCATCTCACTTCCTGATCTTTACCATTGCCATATTTTGCACAATTTTCATACAAGATTGTCAAGATATTTTCGTATGAAACGCCGTGCAAACGCACTGAATATTCCATTCGTCTCTGATTGGTCGAAATAAAATCCCATGCAAGTCCAATTTAAAATGAATTTATTTCGACCAATCAGCGACGAGTGAATATTCAAACGATATTCCAAACGAGCTCTTGCTGGTGATTTTTGTGGAATTCTTTGTTTTTTGTCCCACACAAGTTCATACTGCCGCATTCTTCAATCAAATCAGTCTCACTCATCATGCTTAATCTTGTGCACTCTTGTGGAGTGGGCAAAAGAATGAACATGTTCATCAGGGGCGGATACAGAGGGGGTGTTCTGGGGGTTGGAACCCCCCCCCCCCCACCGTCGGCGACCAAAGATAACATTTTTTTCTCTCTAAACATCAAACATCTCGCGTGCGGCGTAGCGCCTGTCCGTGTCTTTGATGTGATCATGGTGATACAGTCGTTGCATCGATGATTCGACGAAATTCTCTTCCCCTGCATGGGAAAACTGTTGCCTTACTATTACTGGTATAGGCCTACTACATTGTGTATGCCTGCACTATTTCGAAATGTCTAAGAGGCGTGGCATCGGGCTGGCTGGTAAGAACAGGAAGATCACACTGTTAAAAAACATGTTTGTATAAGACTTTCTCAACCTCAGATGCCAGGAAATCGTGTCTCAGAGCTTCTGATTTTCGAAATTTGGCGCCGATGAGGCACGCGGCGAAGGGAAGACACAAGAGAGTCCTGGTGCCTCTACCTTCAGAACCCACCCCTCGAGAAAATCCTGGATCCGCCCCTGTTCATTCCCTATGTTCCCTGTCAAGAGGCACATGTGCCGTGAACAAGGGAACAGGTTCGCACGGCACAGCCTAGGAACGACAAGTAAGCCCAACGTGGGTTCATTGTCGGTGTGACGGGCCACAAGCGAACACGGAACAGGAAAAACGGCACAAGCGAACAGCCTATCCATACCCTAAAACGTGCCGACGGAATAGATATACACTTCGTTGAACTGTAAATTCCCACGGCCGTCGTCATTCCGACCAATTTCATAACCGTTGCCGGCTGCGTCGAATCCAAAATAACCAAGATTTCTACGATTGTGCAACTGTAAAACATACTGCTTAAGGAACCTCCCCGTGTCCCCACAGTAAAGTGGATTGTTTCCAGCCCGGATAATCGGACCAAAATCGAACCCGATTAAGCGTGGCTTAGAGTGGTCGCCAATGTGTACATATCTAAGATGCGAATCTAGATCACCGTCAATTAACCAATGAAATTTTTTAATGTGGTATTTTGCAACAAAACGTTTGAAAGAAACACTATCTGTCTTTTTTTGAAAGAGCATTATCCTCCAGAAGTCATTAATGTAGGATTTGAAATATAAAATGTAGTTTGAAACTATCGTCACGCCGGCACGACGTCCCAGCGACAACAGTGCCCCGTGCTGTAAACATATTTGTCCAAATCGGCGAACTACGTCATAGATCATTGCAACACCACCTTTTTGAAAGTTCACCAGAGCATGTTTCTTCCAAACAAGTAGTAATAAACCACGCGTCTTTACAAAATACCTTAAGTCTTTCCCCAGGTACTTTCTCACGCGTGACTTTTCCTTATCGCTGAAGTATATAGTGCTAAATTTCTCCGTACGCAGGTCGAGGATCATAATATTCGGCCTGGAGGCCGTGGTTAAGAAAACGAAATTCAGATAGCTGCCCAATATCTTAAGATGCGGGTCTTTTTGGGAATTCTTGCGGGAAAGCCAAACACTGCGCGCTACGGAATACTCAAGTTTTGTTTTGTTGAACTCAAAAACAATGAAATCGTCTTTTGACGCAGCAAGAAGGAAACCTTTAGGGTACACAAACCCATAGTAATACCGGTATTTCTCAAACGGTATTGGCGGTACAATGAGGGCCTTATGTGTTGAGTTCATCCTCAAAACGCTTGGCTATGAAAATGAATGTCATCTAACGTCTGGTGTCAAATGAAGACATCTATGGTATTAAATGATTTTCAAGGCAGTTTTTACACCTACAACTTGAATGAGTAGTGCTTTTGCTGCTTTGCATTTTATATGTATTTCATCTACATGTAGCTGCAATGCCATTATAAATGTGGCACATAATGTACAATGGTCGTTTTTCCTGCCAGTATAACGTTTTTTGATTCATGTTCCCCTGTTGTTTAACAGAATAAGCTGCGCCTTGGCAATAGGGGACACACCGAAAAACGTGTCGATCTATGTACGAGCGTCTCCCAAACAATAACGGGAAACACTGACGTGAGGTAGCAATGGCAGATGTTACATCGAGCTGTGTTTTCTGTGGATCAACTGTCATGTGTAGTTATCAAACAAAACTATCTAAGTACATGTAAATTTTTAAAAACCTGCATGCCGGCATCATGGCCTACCATGTGTCTGTACTACGTCATACTTCGTACGCACAAACCCATGGAGACCTTCGCCGTGATTTGTGTTTCCCTCGCACCTCGAGTTGCTGCGCACCAATCAGAACGCTTGTTTCTTTAGTGCTCAGCGCGAGCCAACCTCGTTCCCAGGCAATTAAACCAACCGCTGTGTATTTTGTGGTTGTAAAGTAGGTTTACATGTATTAGGAACGACGATGGTCACAAATTTTCCAGCCATTCTATCAGTTGCGATTTACCATAGGCTACTCGCATAAAAATCACGAAATTTTGGTGTACAGAGTTTGGTGTACAGAAAGACTGACGTCGTATGTAGAAATGTTCAAATTTATTGCAAATGTTAACGATTCATGATGAAAAAGAGTTACATGTATTTTAAAACTAACAGCGGGAGTCGGTCCACAACGTCCGGTTGAAAACAGCTTATCACTGTGGTCCAGCGAAGTTCGTCAAGGGTTTGTATGAGCTTAGTCGGAGGGCGGAGTGATGTCACAAACCCTTGGTAGTCAAGATGGCATGACTGCGCTCTTGTGGTCTTTTATTTTATGGGCCGTATGCACCAAACGAAGATTATCTTGAACTCAGGTTGAGCCACAACTTCTCGATTGTTCAGGTTTGCCAGGGCATGATATGACAATGGAAAAGTTGGGGCTCAACCTGATTTCAAGATACCGTAATCTTCGTTTGGTGTATACGGCGCTAAGCGATTGGCGATTTCTAATTATTACCTACCCTAATCTGAAACATCCGACTTCCCTTTGAAAATATTGCTTCCTCCTGTCCAAGACATATCCCTTGTTTCTTGTTAAGTTGGCACATAAATCGTGGTCCCATTGGCAGGATATTAAAAGTAGTACAGCCTTGCCATACGATGCACATGACACTGCAGTACAAAGACGACGGAAGGGCCACTGACCCGAGGTCCGGCCTGATCAGAGACTGGTTGCTGATCAAGTGGAGAAAAACTGATCCAAAAGGTTGTTCCATTAAATTTTCCTTCTCGGGTAGGCCCTATTCCTGAATGTTGATGAAAGAATCTAGTAGCAAACTTGTGAACTCCCTACACAGTTGTGAGTCGCGCCCCCTTCGGTTACTCGCTCTCCACAACTGCTTTACTTCGTAAAATTCGCCGCGTTTGGTCAAAAGATGGCGTCAGGGCCTGGCGCGAATTTTACAGCCTATCAGCACGCTGCTTTCAGAACTCTTTGGCCCGTTGGCAACGGATGTTCTTGTGCTACCATGGCTACGAGCCGCTCGGCCAATGAAAAAGTGTCTCAGGCCAGCTTGCATGGTTACCGGTTGCTCGGTGCTCTCATTGGTCGACTCTCTCAGCGCCATCTGTTGACCGAACGCGGATAATTTTACGAAGTTAAGCAGTTGTGGAGAGCGAGTAAACCGAAGGGGGGGGGGGCGGTAAACAACTGCGTAGGGAGTTTACCAAACTTGTCGATACCTTCTGTGTTAGATTCCATGTTTTGGGAAACGACTTATAATTCCATTGCAAATAAAACACATGTATCGGCCAGAAAAAAGTAAAATTAGATACCGGTATAGCTACTGAGATAAACTTGCATGTAAACCAATGAGTGGTTGCTGATAAAATCCGGAACGGAAAGGCCGAAATTGTCAAAATGGCCGAAACATGATCGAGATGTAGTCGTCGAGATTATGTCCGTAATATTGAACATGCGTAGGCCCATGTGTAGGCCTAGCCTATAGGGACGTCCCACTAGGCATTATGATGCAGGTACCCCTTTGTCTTTTTTAACTCTGGTCAGCTGACCTATTCATATACTGAGTGGCGTCCGTCTGTGTGTATGTCTTGATGTGTCGCCCCTTAAACTGCCCGGTAAACAGGTGTGACAGGAATCAGTGTCCTAGTAATGCAAGTCCGCCAAACAATAGCCCGCTATTGTAAGGTTTTATTCGAATGGCCATGGTCTCTATAGCCATATATTCTAATCCCTCGCTGAACAATAAGACCGGACTTTGATTCCAGGGGGACTTTGACTCCTGTCACACCTGTACATTTCACAACCGTAAAGCCCAGCGGCAGCGGAATGAATTGAAAGTTGGTGGAGCACTCCAGTAGGCCCAAGGGCGAACTCGAAATAGAACCAAATTTTGTGGTGATTTGACGTACATTATGCCCTCCAGGGGGAATGTTCCGTAAAATGCAAATCCCAATAAACTCCAAAAACAGAATTTGTAGCTTAATTTTTTCTTCACCTCCCGCGAGGGTCAATGTTTTAAAATTTGTCCACCAGGGGGGCATGATTGCAGAAATGTGTGCTACTTGAATTTCCCGCTTGGAAGATGATGTCACCATTTATGTGTAAATCTGATGACATCACAGACCAGTTGCAGGGAACATTAACAGTCTTTGTGCAAAGCCCATCACATGTCTATATGTACAACTTGTTCTGTCATGTTCAGTTCAGTTCTCAAAAGCTTAACTGAGCGTGGCTAATTTTTCGATAGGAAATGTCATTTCTGAGAAAATAAAGATACGTATGCTCCCATCATGAACTACCATGTGTCTGTACTACCTCATACTTCGTACGCACAAACCCATGGAGAACTTCGCCAGGATTTCTCAGTGTTTCTCTCGCACCTCGAGTTGCGGTGCACCAATCAGAACACTTGTGAACCAACCTCGCTCCCAGGTTGGCATCAAGCCAGTTACACCGGCCGCTGTATATTTTGTGGTTGGAAAGTTTTGGGAACGAGGATGGTCAGCCATTCTATCTATTGCGATTTACCCACTACTCTCTTGAACTATGCTTTTGAACAAAAATACCGTCAATTTTCTAAACCAGAGAAGGCAGGTGTACAGAAAAACTGGCGTGGTATTTAGAAATGTTTAGGTTTGTTACAAATGTTAACGATCTGTGATGACAGTCGAAAACTAACAGAGCGGGAGTGAGTCCACGAACAGAACATCCGGTTGGAAACAGCTTCCCACAGAAGTTCGTCAAGGGTTTGTGCGAGCGTAGTCGGAGGGCGGAGTGATGTCACAACCCTTGAGTGTTCAAGATGGTATGCTCCAAGATCGGAAAAATTATTTTTTACTTGTGGTCCTTAGTCCGGATATTATAAAAATGTTGCCCGAGGCGAAGCCGAGGGAGACATATCGTCCCAGCGGGTGGGGGTGGGGGGCATTCGCTATGTCTCCCGACAATGAGGGCAACATTTTTTATCTCACACCGAGTGTCCATTAGGGATGGCGCAGAGAAAGGGTTTGTGAATATAAGAATGCAGTTTTCCCACGTTTGTGACTAAGACTGAGCCGTGGAACATATCGCGATATGTCCCCCTCTGACGTCACTAAACATGGGACATATCGCGATATGTCCCACGTCTGGCGATGTCAGAGGGGGACATATCGAAATTCTCGGAGATCATGTGACGGGATTTGCCCAATGGCATCCAAGGAAATTTACTTGACGTGTCAGATTCACGAATGTCACCCTAGCACACCCGGACCACGCTGAGAAACGTCACACCGGCTTTTATCAGTAATCATCAAAGAATTTATATACCGGAATATCCTGCGAATATTCGACAATGTAAAGGATTTACGAATAAGCGTGAACGATAATTAGTCAGAGGTCTGCTACCAGTGTGACCGGCGAGCACGCTGGCAGGCATCTGGCCAACATTATTCACGGAGATTTCCAAAGTACACCATAGAAAAAAGTAAATGGACAGCAGTTTTTCTTGTATATTTCCAATGCAATGGGGCACTATACAAGAAATTGGTCCTAACATACCGTAGAGTCGTGTTGATAAATCGGTCATGTGCACCAGTTTTTCCCTCCAGCAAGACCTTGTGGTTCAATTTTTTCCTGTAAACATATGTGCAGAGGCAAGTCGTTTTATTTCGCTATATTACAACCCTGTGAATCATAATTTGTTATCATTAAAAAATAGGTGCAGAGGCAATTTATGTCCAACTTAAGTGCTCGGATTCCATTCACAAAATGGACGTCTGAGATCTTGTGCACATGTGCACATGTGCACATGTGCTGACTTAAAAAGCCATCCCTGTGAATCTTCCTGGTGCAAATATTGTCCCTTGCCAGATCAGGAACATGACTGCTGCTTATTCAGTGCATTTGAAGGCCCATTAACAGATTTATTTCTTGTGCACCAATTTCTTCTGCACCAGTTTTTTTTCTTCTGCACCAATTTTCACATGTGCAGAAGACCATCTTATAAGAAATAGTATGTGCACAAGAAAAAAGATCCATAATCCCGATTCATCACTATAGCCGGTTCTATAACATCAATCCAAAATTCAAGATTAGCAACGACCATTTTACTACGTACTGGTCACATGTTGGTCAAGACTGACATTCGTGACGGGGATTTGAATAGGCCGTCAGTAGACTAGGCGCTATTTACGGATCTGTGGTTTCATGGAATAGAGATCAATTTCACCATGCATTCAAGAATTCCACGGCTCTGTTGTCAGTGGTTGACAAAAGCTTTGGATTCTTTATTGATACAAGTTGTATACTGCGGCTTTTGACCGACTTCATAGATCTTGAGATCGGAAACCATAATGATACGGTACCAAATTTCATTGAATTATAATGGTCAGTTGTTGAGAAAACAAGATTTGAAGTTCGGCACGTTTTTTTGGGCCACCCGATATATTTTTGATATCATGTTTGAGCACTCCGGGTTAAGCCATTCCTGAGTTATAGCACTCAGACGAGTTTCAGATTGCACCACCTGGCGGCCATATTGGATGTCCGATCGCACCAAAACTCGGTATTTTTGAAGGTACCCCTCTAAAAGTCTTCGGTCAAATGCGGCTTTCAGCGGAAATTTTCAACGCTGATACAATTGGAGAGCCAGGAAAATTTGCTACCATGTTGGGACTAATTTTCTGTACACATTTGTTTTGAGGGCATGAAATAATAACATGTTTCTAAGGTGGTTTTGAGATATTCAATAAAAAGTGATGTCCATTTATTTTTTTCTTTGAGTGTACATGTACATGTATACAAAACAAAAAATGACCAGGTTATCAAAATCAGAGTCCGACGGCATGACTTGGCCAGAGCTGGCCGGTTGATTCAGAGGCAAACTGTACACAGTGCCGAATTTCTACGCAATATCGACACTGTCATCGATCGGCATCCGCCATTTTGATTTTTGCCGCCGCGGATGGATATGTGATCAGGCCTCGCATATCACAACCATGATACTCCGCGTCCCAGAACCTTGCGCGTAAACAACACTACATTCATGCCTAAGCCTCTCCTTGCAATCTATGTGTCACAATTTCGAAATGAATACAATAAATACACATTTCCCTGAACTTTATGAAGTGGAATAAGTGTATAACGTCTGGGCGATGTTTGGTCACGTGGGTAAACAAAATGCACGCGGTCATGGACTACTTTGGTCTCAGAATAACTGAAAAACCTCGAGATATTTTGCCACAGAATGATTATGCTTTACAAATATTTTATCATGTCTTGCATCTAAGCCTCATTTTGACCTAGGCAGGCCTATATAATATAATTTATGTCTTCCTGTGGACGTATAACCGTGCACTATCTACTGCTCATGGCGACGCGTTTGTTTATTGAGTGAACGGTCGACCGCTTTACAATGGTAAGGAATCCTTACACATATTATTGCGCTGCACTTCTTTTCAACATGGCGGTGGCTGATCGATACTAGAGGGTGTTATTCGTAACGCCCTCTAGTGTCAAGAATGATTCAGAGGCTGCCCGGGACGTCTGGCGTTTCCTTTGGAACAGAATACAGGGCAAACTTTATTGATGAAGAAAGGGCACAAGGTTGAACAGGTAAAGCCAGGAGCACAGCAGGCGGTATCGCAAGCGATCTAGTCGCCACCGACCTTCTAATCTCACCAGCCACCACACACCAGGGACCTACCTTACTCACGAAGCTGGTCCCAGGCAATCGAGAGGTTAAGAAATCGTACCGTTAACGGTAACACTAACGCTAACGTTATTTTTTACATTGCAAATTAACTTCAGAAATAGCGTTAGCGTTAGTGTTATCGTTAACGGAGCAGTTTCTTAACCTCTCGAAGTATTGTCCAATGTTGGGCGATCATTGCTGGCTAGGTGATTCCAGCATCGCTGTGTCCATCGCACACCTGGCGTAACAGCCGATTTTGCTCATTTTTTATATCACCTGCGGTGCTGCTGGCTTCAGCTAACGGACCCAATTATCGAGATCTCGCGAGAACACGGCGAACGAATCACTTACTATAACTTTAACACAGGCGGAATATTTTGGGACGAGGTTGAAAATATAGGTCGACCAACACTTATAATTATTACAATTATTATCAACCTTTGGCCCTGGCACATCGGTGGGAGTTAGCAGGTGCGACAATACACGTAGCCTGTCATAACAGGCCTGTACGGACAATTTTGGGCCGAGGCTGAAAACGTGGTTTAATTAACACAAGTTTATGACCGCAAACCATGGTTATCGAAGTTACTGGACAAACTAAACCTTTTTATCGATTGATAACTGGGGTTCACAACCGTAAACCTATGTTCACTGCGATTATAGGCCAGTTCCGAACTGTCTCACAAATTTAACTTTACGCTGGATAGAAGTTATCGAATTCATAAATTAAATTTATCGGCGGTAAATTTGGCTGAACGGGTAAATATCGTCCTGGGTATATACAAAGATTACCCAGGATCTCAATCTTCACTAAAACAATACCCTGGGTGCACTTTCGGTAGCCGAACATCACCCAGCATCGTATTATTACACCTGGATTGGAGGGTGTCTCGCCCGTGGTCACGTGAGAGCATGAGGAATACATGTATTATGAAGAGCTACAGACAATTGTACCGCTGCGCGAGACCGGGAGATTCCACGGGATTTCTAAATAGGACTCGTTCGCACGGATTGCGGAAGCTGGGTGATGTTCGGCGACCGAAACTACACCCAGGGTATTGTTTTAGTGAAGACTGAGATCCTGGGTAATCTTTGTACCCAGAACGATTTGGATATTTACCCTTTCAGCGCAAATTTGGATCAACGAATTGAGGGACAGTAGCCATAAACCTTTGGACCTAGTTTAAAGCGAATGGCTCGCGGGGTTTGTGGTGGCGCCATGACAGTTGGTCCTCGATATCAAGCACTATTTTGAGAAAAAGGTAAAAGAAGGATTTTAGTTTAATGGGAAATGCATTAGACAACCAAACTTCGGAAGCGTATTCTGCAAAATCCGCCGCTTCAAATCAATGGGAATAGTACAAAATGTGCATCTTGACCGACTGAATTTGAAAACGTCATTAACCCATATTAACAAATTTTTAATGGAACCTCGTACCCAGTGTTTACGTTCGCATACATTGTATTTGCACAGGTGTTGCATATGGCTGGAGCACGGCTTTGCCTGGAGGCTAGGTTCACTCTCTATGGAAGGTACCACCAAAAATGTAAACAAACCCCGCGAGCCATTCGCTTTAAAGGAGCTGGACGTCCAAGTTGTAAACACGATATTCACTAGTCTCGGTCACCCAGCCGACTCTGAGGATCGAACGTTTGTGTCGCAGTACCTGCGGAACGAAACGGTTGGCTGCGCGAGACTATAGATATTCACTTCAGTACATATCACCGATAATAGGTGGCAGCACAGCGTGGATAGAGAACCAGTGAGTGGTTGAGTGAGTTGCATTGGACCGGGCACCAGTCTAATGATCACGGGGCGGTACTGGTGCTGCCACCTTCACGAAGGAATAAAACTAGTTTGCCGACCACTGTTTGTAAACAAACTGGTTTGTTTACAACTTGGACGTCGAACTCCTTTAAGTGCGATAGCCCGAGCTGTGATGGGAGTGGGCTAAAAACGATCACCTTTCCTTTGTCCATGTCTCCAGCCGTGTGTTACGTTTCATCGGTTTTGGGTTCTTTTCTGGTGAATTCGATATCCAATGTTAGGATATTAGCCGAATGACTGTTGAACACAATACACGTACTCCCCATCACCTTAAAATCTGCCATAAAACCCTATAGCACACGCAGCGACAAGTTGAGATTATGTTATGGAGGATGAAAACTCTAGGCCACATAAAAACTCTTTAGTTTGGCATTACCTCCCGCCTCAAAATTTCGTGCCTCCTCAAATATATTTTTTAATTTTTCTTTTCAATTTCTTCCTCCTAGTTTTACATTTTACCACAAACTCTGATGATCCTCAATGGGGCATCAGACTCGTATGTGCACTTTTTGAAATAAAAACCTTTTTTCAGTTCTTGAAGCCCGCCGCACACGTGAGGCATGTGCCTGAAGCAAACGTCATTCGTAGGGTTTCTAAGGGTTTGTTCCTGACCTAAGGGTTTGTATGGAAGCTGCAATGCTTCAAATCAAAGCACTCCTTCGGTGACCACATTTCAGTATGAAAAATACAAAAAATAAATAAAAAAAACTCCTCCTCCCTCCTCGCTTTTTACTAGTATGACTGATACTAAACTAAAGATTTTTTTATATGGCCTAATCTCGGTGTGTGCTAGGGGTTGAGCACAGCAACACGAGTACCGAGGGGTGTGTGGTGGCATGTGTTTCAAAAAAGCCTACATGTACAGCATTTGCAGATTTTGTCGCCTGAGAAGGAAAACAAGCGACAAAAATCGGCACTTGTCACAGCGTGTGCTATAGTCTTACGTTTTTTTCAAACTCTGTTACACGAAAATCATAATTCTTCCTTTGAGCTGAGACGACCCTTTTCTCATGCTGCCCCTTGGGCGGCATTAGAAAAATGTTGCCCACCATTGAGGGTGACATGCCGAAATGTCCCCTCCGCGGGATGCAGTGTCGCCGAGGGAGACATTGCATCGCTTCGCAAGGGGGACATTTCGGCATGTCATCCTCAATGGAGGGCAACATTTTGTATACCGTACTGAAAGTCAAGTTGATTGAAAACAATTTCTTTTATGACAAAATATAATCACTACTTATCAAGCGAGGTGACGCAATGCATCCACAGTGGATAGGCCTAGCCGTCCGCACTGGACTGACATGACTGAGGTGTGCCGACTGGCTCCGGCCAAGTGTTTGGGACGCATTGAGTTAACCATTTTGCATCAAGGCTACTGCTTACTGCCAAGAAATGAGATTGTGAGTGGTATTTTTCCGTTTGAAGAGTCTGCATTTGTTCTATGGACGTTCAAACTTGCGAACCGAGAGAGTGAAAAAAGCGGCGGCCATTGCCGGTCGACATTTCATGAAATGTCGCACCTCTGGTGACGTCAGAGTGGCCGACATGCCAAAATTTCTTATGGTCACGTGTGCGGTGTTAGCCAATCGCATTCACGGAAACTTATTTGAAGTGCGGGATATCGGAATGTCCAGTATTTGTCAGTTCCGCCCTGACATTATTCGCAGCGGCTTTGGGAATCAGACACTAAAACCGACACACGACGATCCTGTTGGCTGTAAAATGGCACACTGGCACTGAACAGACAAACGTAGATGATGTAGGCCCTATGTAGATGGTTTCAACATATGTGTCTACATGATGTCCTAAAGATTTTTTCATTTGGAAAATAATTCATGGCCTTTTGATTCACATTGGGCTATTTGTACTTTGCGGAACGGAACGGAACAACCTCGTCCCGAGTGCCAAGATTCCTTTGTTCCGTTCCGTTCCGTTCCGCAAAGTAGAAATAGCCTTCACATTGCTTGATAACGGAAAGACTATTGTCCTGGCCCGAACGCACAAAGTCTAATAGTGCTACTGGCACCTATCGGGTGTTAAGGGAGACTCCACTAACTGTAAACCTTTGAATTTTTATCTACAGATCAATCCATGGAGATTGTTGCCATGAGTTGTGGTGTCAAAAGTTTTAGGTGGCTGACAACCTATATTAGGGAGGTTTTGCAAACGCCCGGTTAGGCCCAACGACGACGTTTATCTATTGTGTGGATATACCCAAACAATAGATAAACGTCGTCGTATGGCCTAACCGGGCGCTTGCGAAACCTCCCTAATGTGATGAATGAGCGAATACTGTGACTGCCTCGGGATATTCGTCGTACCTTCATAAATATGCGTTGAGCACATATGACATCACACGTGCTGTGCAATGGTACCCTTGGGATGCAATAAAAATACTCAATATGAAATGGTCCATGGACCATGTGCTCACTCTCGTTGACATAGTGTAATTACAGAGAGAGGCACATATGAGAGAACATCTGGGTCAAGTCATTCCCAAGTTGCAGTTGTTTTGGCCACCTGGAGGCCAAGCTAAGAATCGAATCGGAGCGAAACTTGGTTAGGGTTAATGTCCAAAAGAACAGATGACAACTGCATGTTCAAGTGTAAGGCCTCGAGGCCTAGGCCTACATGTATTTTGAAGAGCTACTGTAGGCCTAACAGGGCAGGGTAGGCCTGTTGGCCTAGGCATTTGAAGTGCATTATTGCCATCAAAATACTGGTACCACTATTGGGGGGGGGGGGCGTAGGCCTAGGCCCTAGGCCTGGATTGGGCCCATCAAAGTCTGACTGATCATGATTGTAGTAGGCCTATGAGTTGATGACCTAGCCTAGGCCTACTAACATTATTAGGGCCTAGGCCAAGAAAAGTATCAAAAACCCTAAGCCTTGGCCTAGTCCTACCTGTCCAAACAAAGGCAACATCATCAGATCCCCCTGACACAGCAATCAGCATAGGCCTAGGCCTAATAACAGTCACACAACCAGTGAACATGCATGCATGGTGAACACTGCTGGAACTGAATGTCATTGCTAAGGCCTACCTGTTACCATGGTCACTGTACTGACTGACCCCACCTTGGTCTCTGTGGGTCTGTGGTTCATTGAATAGTCACTAGATGGCTCCATTTGAATTGAAATGGACAAAAAGTGCAATAACTAACTTATTATTCGACGGATCATCACCAAATTTTTATTGTAGGTACATCTAATGCAGATGCATGATATATCATACGGGTTTTCAAGTTGAACGACATTTATCAGTCACACAAGTCAAAGTTGCATTTTCCAAAATGGCTGCCTGGCAGCGGTCTGTGAAGTCCGATCACGCTGAAATTTGCTGTACACATGAAGGCTACAAAGATACATACTTGTTCAAGTTCAGAACATTCTAGCCCCAATAGTTATTGAGCTATGGTCCAATGCTCAATTTCCAAGATAGCCACCTGGTGGCCGTACTTGAAGTCCGATCGGACCGAAATCCGCCACAGACATACAGGGTACCTAGATACATCATCACACCCAATTTGAACAATCCAGGACAAATAGCCACGAAACGTGCCACCCGACAATGAAATTTCGAACTTTGACCTCTGTGACCTTGAAAATTAGGTCAAATCAAAAACCCGGGTGATATGTCGTGTATCCTCATAAGATGTACCCACCATAAAAATTTGGTGATGATCCGATCAACGGTTAAGGCGAAACTGCACTTTAAAGGTTTTCGGTTTATCCCCCCTGGTGGCCAAGCCAGGAATCAGATCGGACCGAAATTGGGTGTCATAGGTCATTTGACCTAGGGGTATATGTGTACCAAGTTTCAGGTCAATAGCCCCAGCGGTTACAAAACGTGCCCTGCTAACGGACGACGACGGACGACGGACGCCACGTGATGGCTATAGCTCACGAGTGAGCTAAAAATGATGAGTTTGCTGATTAAAAAAAAATAACATGTTGCAAATATCAATAACTTCCAATGTATTAACGACATTTCAAAAATTCAAAATTTTACACAATACACGTCTTCCTTTTCTAGCCAAACCGCCGACCTGCACCGAAAGCACTTCGGACTTTCTGTGCGGTCGGTCCTGAAATAGGCTACAGAATAATGGGATCGATCAATAATGTTCCAAAGGATATAGAGACAATGTCTGATTAATGGGTTTTACGTAAAGTTCAAATCAGAAAGGAGAATCGATAATCATAAGCTGCAATAATTTAGAACGACCAGTTGTTTTTTCTTTCTCTGAAAACAAAGCCGCTGCAGTATACACCAAATCGCCGCCGTAAGGTCACTTATAACTGGCTTTGCCACAAGGGTCTAGCTTCTCAACATTATCATCAGAGTGTAAGGACTTCGATTCGAAGATATTCACAGCCTGTTGTTTGGTCAGCAATGCCAACCGTCATCAACAGGGGAAGCTGAGCCCGGGCACTGCCAGACCTCAGTGACCTTAAAACGGAGATTTTGTGTATCTTGAATGCAGTGAATAGGCCTCGTGCTATGCAAAAATAGTGCCAATGGCACTGTGCCCGCTTGGCATTTTTGTTAGCATAGAAATGGAAGTCATCAAAAGCCATACCAGAACCCCATAGCCTACAAGCCATATCTGATATCAATTAGCAAAGAATACACCCTTAATCATAAGTATGGCACGCCGTTTGCTTTAAAAAAACGACATTATATTTTTCAAGTTGAATTGCTATTTTTCAGTTGCTTACATCAGGAGAAAAGCAGATTTTGTGATTTTGGTTTCGGCCTCCCAGTGGCAAAATCGATAATAAAATTATACCAAAATTTTGTCAGCAAGTCACTATACATGTAACCTGTAGGTACACCCTTAGTCAATAATAAATGCCCAGCTAATTTTCCGGCATATCTCAATCAATATTTTTCACAGCCACGTTTTCTTTTCATGCGCATAATCTAGGGCCACTAGGACACCTTTTAACACCATAAAACTTGAAATCATTACACAACTGTGTTTTTGGCAAAAGTTTAAAATTTGGCCAAAATATCATGTTTTTTTAATACTCACTTGTTCGGGTTGAAACTGACACTGTTTTGAAGCCAGTCTGTTTCTGGACAATACAATTTTTTTAAATTCAAAATTGAGCAATTTTGTGACGATTTATGATGATTTTTCTGTGGAATAAAATCCCCGCAATTCCAGTTGACTCCAAGCCACATTTTATCAATACCCTGATCACGTGCCCTAATTCAGTAAGTCTATTGAAGGCCTATTCAAAGCGGGGCCTATTCAAACATTTATGTTGATCCCAACATAAGTTACGCAGGTGTTTATGACTGTCACAAGGCCTGCATCAATGGGAGCTGACCACGATTACCCAGTGCAACTTACACCGGTGTGTCAGTCACCAAGTTGGCCTATTGTGAGAGACACGATTCATGATTTCACAAGGGGCCCATTACTCCATGTCAGTCGCTCCTTTTGTGGTTGAGAGGCTAATAAATAATCACGACTAGGTAATGCTAAAACCCTGTGCCTTGAGTGCCTGGAACGAATGGCATGAACTGGGAAAACCATTTTACAAAATCGTCTGTAACTTTGCTTTAAATGGGAATTTTAGCATTCGGAAAATTTTCATGTGTCCAGAAACACACTGGCTTCAAAACAGTGCCAGTTTCAACCCGAACAAGTGAGTATTAAAAAAACATGATATTTTGGCCAAATTTCAAACTTTTGCCAAAAACACAGTTGTGTAATGATTTCAAGTTTTATGGTGTTAAAAGATGTCCTAGTGGCCCTAGATTATGCGCATGAAAAGAAAACGTGGCTATGAAAAATATTCATTGGGATATGCCGGAAAATTAGCTGGGCATTTATTATTGACTAAGGGTGTACATACGTACAGAGTTTCAATGCGATAGCTCCTATGGCAAGCCGTTTGTCCATTTATTAGAAAAACCAGGTTTTTAAATAAAAAACATGGTTTTTATGCTAAAAAACATGGTTTTTTAATAAAAAAACATGTTTTTTTATTAAAAACTTGGTTTTTCTAAGAAAAAACCATGTTTTTAGCCCTTGCACTAAATAACCATGGTTTTCGTATGAAAAACCTGGTTATTCTTGCCAAATTCAGAAAAACCATGTTATTCAAGTAAATGACTAAGTTTCTCAATGTCATGTTGAAGAAAACATGGTATTTTAACAAAAAACCTGGCTTTTTAAAAAAAACCTGGTTTTTCATCCGGTAAAAAACTAGGTTTTTATAACAAAAAACCTGGTTTTTCTCTCGTCAGTAAAAACTAGGTTTTTTAAACAAAAAACCTGGTAATTCACTCCCTTGTAGAAAAACCTGGTTTTTTACCAAAACCGGAGCATTCAACCTTGTCCACACGCGAGACCAAGCCGTTTCTCCATTTATTAGAAAAACCAGGTTTTTTAATAAAAAACATGGTTTTTATCTAAAAAACATGGTTTTTTATTTTAAAAACTTGGTTTTTCTTGGAAAAAACCATGTTTTTCCACTCCTTTGATGAAAAACATGGTAATTTAAGAGAAAAACTAGGTTTTTCTCTTGAAAAACATGGTTTTTTGATTGGATTGCAAAAAACATGGTTTTTATGGTAAAAAACNCTTCCGCAACTCTGTTTGATCCGTTGAATTTTCTTTCGCCCTTCACAATCAGAGCTAAGATCTTGACCCAAGAATCGTGGACAGCAGGCTTGTCATGGGACGAACCTCTGCCCGAAGCCTTGTGTCAGAAATGGGAAGCGTGGTTTTCAGAACTAGAGTTACTCAGACAAATTCGGATAGATCGCTGTTTGGTTCTGAAATCCAGTGGAAAAGTCACTGACAAGACCATTCACACCTTTGTCGATGCATCAAAGGATGCTTACGCAACCGCCATTTACATGCGCACCGAATACGACAGCGGAGAAACTTGTACTAGATTGATTACTTCGAAATCTCGTGTTGCTCCCCTGAAAGCTCTGTCAATTCCAAGATTAGAACTTTGTGCTGCTGTACTCGGAGTCCAACTCTGTCAGACCGTTGCTCGGGTATTGAGCATCTCTGCGGACCAACTAAGTTATTGGACGGACAGCATGAACGTTCTTTTCTGGATAAACGGAGCTTCCAGGAAGTACAAACCCTTCATCGCTAGCAGAGTAGGTATGATTCACGAACTGTCAGAGCCCGCTCAGTGGCATCATGTTCCGACCGCGCAGAACCCGGCCGACCTTCCGACAAGAGGCATGAATGTAGAGGAGCTACAGAATGCCAGTATGTGGTGGAATGGACCCGCGTTCCTCACACATGACCAATCGCAGTGGCCACAACGACCTGAAATCACACACCCAGACTTGACCACTGCGGAAATCAGGCCAACTGAACAAGTGACACTAGCAACCGTAGAGACTGAACGACTAGACCGCGGACGCCTCGAACCAAAACGTTATTCTGACTGGCAGAAACTCGTTCGCGTCACAGCATGGGTCAGACGCTTCATGCACAACTGCAGAAACCCAGACCAGAAATTAAAAGGCAAACTGTCGGTAGATGAACTAGACAACGCTCAGTTATTTTGGTACAAAATCGCGCAAGCTGACGAGTTCACAGCAGAAATAACTGATCTGAAGAAAGACCGTCCGATAAGTCGCCAGAGTCGACTGCTCAATTTGAACCCTAGATTAGATGACAGTGGGTTGTTGCGCATCGATGGTCGTATCAAACTCGCTGCACATGTTGCGTATGACGCCAGACATCCCATCATATTGCCACGTTCACATGACATAACTCGACTCGTGATAGCAGACGCGGACAAACGTGGCAAACACGCGCAAGGTAGCAATCGAATTCTGTATGAAACTAGAACCAAGTTTTGGATCTTGCGTGCACGAGAAGCCATCAAACAGTTCCAGCATCACTGCCCTGGTTGTAAACTCCGCAAATCAAAGGCAACGCGTCAGATCATGGCTCCTTTGCCCAAGGTTAGGCTGGGAGATCCCCTCAAAGCTTTCGCACGTGTTGGACTTGATTTCGCGGGGCCATACTTGACCAAGCAGGGACGTGGTAAGGCCAGAGCAAAGAGGTATTTGTGTCTCTTTACATGTCTCGCGTCACGCGCTGTCCATCTTGAACTTGCTTACAGTCTCGATACCGACTCGTTTCTACACGCCCTCTCTCGTTTCTGTAATCGTCGTGGCAAACCCCTCCAAATAGTTTCTGACAATGGCTCGAATTTCGTTTCCGCAAACAGAGAATTAAAGCTGTTGATTTCCGAATTAGATCAAGAAAAGATCGCGACGCGAACCGCACACCTTGGCATACAGTGGACCTTTAATCCACCCCTGGCGCCTCATTTCGGAGGAATCTTCGAGTCAATGGTAAAGTCTGCCAAGAAAGCCATCGGCGCCATACTTAGCAACGCGGAAATTACGGATGAGGAGCTTCACACCGCCATTGTTGGGGCCGAAAATCTGATAAACTCGAGAACCCTGACCCAACTGAGTGAAGACCCAGCGGATCCAATGCCACTGACCCCCAACCATTTCTTGTTTGGTCAAGTAGGAGGCCAACTCGCACCTGAAGAAATCGCAGACACCGTTAATCACCACAAGAGGTGGCGACGCGTCCAGGAATTAATCAGCCATTTTTGGCATCGTTGGCTCCGCGAGTTCCTTCCCGCATTGAACCCCAGAAGTAAGTGGCAGCAGGCATTGCCAGATATGAAAGTGGACGACATTG
Source organism: Notospermus geniculatus (assembly GCA_002633025.1). Lineage (NCBI taxonomy): Eukaryota > Metazoa > Nemertea > Pilidiophora > Heteronemertea > Lineidae > Notospermus > Notospermus geniculatus. Next base: position 158,003 of record NMRB01001498.1, read on the forward strand.
TCGTAGTTGTCTCTCCTGAAACACCCCGAGGTTCGTGGCCTCTAGGTCGTATTGTTGAGGTGTTCCCCGGACCTGACGGGCATGTGAGAGTAGCAAATGTGAAAGTAGGCGACAAAGTCTACAAACGTGCCGTCAGTCGCTTATTCACACTCGTAGCAACATAATTCTGACATCTGAGAATGGCGTGAATCTGCACACATCTGACCTCGTGACTTCAGTCTATACATCACATTTTTTCTGTATTTTTCACGTGGCAAAATGTTTTCTGTGGTTCTTGTTTACTTACAGACCCTTGTGTCAGATAGTGTACAGCGATTATGAATGACGAACAATCAATTGATAGCTTTCGTTTTAAATCGCATAGTTCGTATAACTCATCTTGTATATATATTTTCATATTACGTCGTATATACCGCGAATGCGTCGTGGTATAGTTTGTGTATATGGTATAATTGTAGGCTATGTTTTTAGAGTCCATACCTCAGGATTATTCACATTGTTTTGTTGTTTCTGATGTTACCCTAGTTACATCAGGAAGGGGGGTATGTTGGGAAGAATTATTATATTTCTAGGTTTCTTTAGAGTGTAAGCTGAATTGTAAGAGCAGACTAGTATAAACATCTGGAAAGTTTCATTAAGCCGTCGCGAACAGAGATATGTTTACCACTGATTATGTAATATAGTAGTCAGCCTTTCAACCTGCAGAGGTGATAGTGTTTTTAGAAGGATTTAGGCTTAAACGTTCCGGGAATTAGCCATAGCCTGGACAGACTGACTGTGTGATGTTTAGCTCAAATTCATGTAATAGCAGACTTTCCGGAGCCTCTTTAAAGACCCTTCAAAAGAATCAGTGTTTACGCCATGTTTACTGTAGGAAATTAGTCAAATAATCTGTTAGGTTTAGCCCAAGTAGGGATTAGTTGCTGGGTGCGATTCAGCTCTCCCTTCGTTTTGTAGCAGTTCAAATTAGATTGTTGAAGGAGACACATCGAAAAAGTAGAAGTCAGATAGTTGAATGAGAAACATCGAAAAGTAGACATCGACATCGGAATCATGTATCGTTTTGTAATCGTGCTTCGAATCAAATACAGTCCTCTTCGCTAGATGAACATCTTCGTTTTCAATATTATGTTGATCTTCGCAACATAAAAGTGGTCCTTCGAGCCGGATGATTCGATTTATTCGGGACTTATTCGATAGTTATTTCGTGAATTTCGTGAGAAAGTGATAGTGTATTCGGGCATCTTGAAAGATGAGTGACAAGGATAGTGAAAACCCAAGTGTTGGTGAGAACGGAGCAACGGCGCCCACCGGTGAAAAGGATGGGACACCAGCCGCCAGGGTGTCCGATTTAAAGAGGAAAAACGGACAATAAAACTTAAGTTGACAAATACGCGAGGAGAACTAGCAAAGTCAATTACTTCGGAGGACACGAAGAGTGTCCCCCGAATTATCGAAGTCGTGGCAAATGCACAGAAAAATTGCTGGACATTCTGACTGAACTTTCAGAGTTAGAAATAGCTAATTCTTCCAAATATGAAGATGAGATGGATGAGATCCAGGCTCTGTGCGATGCTGCGGTGACGAGCGCGACGAATTTCGCCGAAAGTAAATCGACAAAAAGTGTGGCAGGTGAAAGTGCAAATCGTGCTGGTGATAGTGGGAGTTCTACCCCATCGGCGTCAGTTGACAGGGACATGACTACACAATTAAAGCGTGTTTCCATCCTCAAGTTTGGTGGAAACAAAAAGGACTATCGCTTATTTCGTGATGCATTCGATGAGTGTGTAGGGAAATCGTCTTCGTCAACGGCATATAAGATGCTGCAACTTCGGGCACACCTGGTGGGAGATGCCCTTAAGACTGTTGAGGGACTTCCAGCCACTGACTTAGGATACAAGACAGCGTTAGAAAAGCTGGAGAAAAGTTCGGAGGAGAGAGACGGTACGTGTTGCAACATTTGGAAACCCTGAGGGCAATGAAACCCGTGAGCGGAGACCTCAGATCATTGGAGGAATTCTGTGACAAACTTGAACTTGCCGTTGTCAGCTTGAAAGAGAACAAAAGGAACGACGAATTTCAAGCTGACAGTATGTTTTACTGTGTGGTGAAGTCGAAACTGCCAACCCAAGCCATAGCGGACTATAAACGCAAGAATTAGTCATATTACCTTAGCAAGTGCAACCAGGACACTCTTAAGATCTCTAGGACAATACTTCGTAGCCTCAGCCTACGTTTTTTATGTATCGTTTTGTAATCGTGCTTCGAATCAAATACAGTCCTCTTCGCTAGATGAACATCTTCGTTTTCAATATTATGTTGATCTTCGCAACACCCCTCCAATACACATTTATGCAAGATATGAAGACGCTCGGTGAAATAATGAAGAACTGTGGCAGGTTCGTTACTTTTGTTGAACTTTGACCTCTGTGACCTTGAATAGTAGGTCAAATCAAAAACCCGTTATTTATGTTATGTATCCTAATATGATACACCTATGATAAAAATTTGGAGATGATCAAGTCATTAGTTCAGGAGTTATTGCACTTTTTGTGTTTTTGGTTTTGGCCACCTGGAGGCCAAGCCAAGAATCGAATCGGACCGAAACTTGGTGTCATAGGTCATCTGACCTTGGGGTTTATATGTACCAAGTTTCAGATCAATAGCCCCAGCGGTTACAAAACGTGCCCTGCTAACGGACGACTCACTTGGGGAGCTCATACGGTGGTGCAGCGTCCGTCGTCCGTTACAGGGCACGTTTCGTAACCGCTTGAGCTATTGACCTCAGACTGTGCGTGTACACCCCTAAATCAGATGACCTATGACGCCACGGCTGTTAGAACCTAATGCTTCGTGTGCATGTCATTCTCGTAAAGCGTGGTGACCATATATGGCAAACGTTGTGGTTAGTTTGCGGTTTCCGGTCAAAAACTGGGAGCACTAAGGTAGAAGTACACAAACTGACAAACAAGTATTCTCCCCGCAGATTCAACCTTGATTAGGTGAGAAGTAACGCTATTCTAATAAGTTATAGAATCATTTTTTTGATCCATCGAGAATAAACGGTGATTTTAACTTAAAACCTGTTTTCAATAGAAATTCATTCCTCTTTTGACATTGTTCGCCCTTTATAATTTGTGTGAATGGGAGGTACGTTGTATTGTATTTCATTGTGTAGGTGTACTCGAAACTGGAGGCGTTCATTAGAAATGTTGGCAAAGAGATTCTTCATGAAACAATCGGCATTATAGTCTGGACGCAAAACCCCGATTTTCAAAAAAGTGTCGAATTTTGGGTACCGGTAACAGCAATTTGTTTGCATTTTTTATATCTCCAAATGACAGAGATTCAGAATCCGCCGGGTGCCACTCTGGCACCCTTGAGCGTTTTGAAGAAATCCCGTTTGAATTTTTGGAACTGACTTTATCATTGGACGTCAGCTGACGCAACGACTGAGCTTTGTACAGGAGAATGGAATACGATGTACAGCTAACTTTTGAATGGTTGGATTTACACCCCATAAATGTATTACCAACAGATAGAAACATGATGCCTCAGAAGCAGACAAGCATGTTTTTAATCGTTTTCACTAGTTATGTAGTAAGAAATGACGTTTTTTATGTTAATTAACCCAAAATGGGGGCCTTAAGACACATTTTGACACAAAAATTATCTTGATATTTGATAAAATGCATTTCTGGCAAAAGTTTTAAATTTCCATAAAAATGTGTGATTTTTTATCGGTCATTTCATCGGAACAAAACCAGCGTCACTTTAAAGCCTGTGTGCTTCCCAGCAAAATGCTTTTTTCAGGTTTAAAAAATTCGGTGGTGAACAGAAGTTACAGAGCATTTTCCAAAATGAATTTCGTTCGGTTTTCCAGTGAAGTCAGGGCTATTCCTTCCACCTCATTTAGATCGACCCAGCCTGCTGAATATTGTGAATATTCATAATGCGTGGTGAACAATAGTTACTCTTGAGTAAATCGGCTGACACACTTCTCTCCTTAACACACAATGAAGGCAGGAGAGCCTGCGTAACCTCTTATGATGGAATTAACGCCATTTACCAACTTGACCGACGATGAATGGGTCGTATTATTCATGAGGTTGATCTTGGGACAATAAGGAGAGGTCGACTATAAAATAAGATTTGGACTGTTGACTGGAGTTTCGACTGAAACTTTCCAATAAATTTGTCATAATTATGATATGGAGGCTCCGATTGAAAATTTGAAAATTTCTTCGTGTATAGAAACAGGAAAGTTTTAAAATGACATTGGTTTCAGTTTTAAAAAATATGCGATTGAAAATCACACTTTTTTATAGAAATTTTAAACTTTTGTCAAAAACACAACTCATGCAAGATCATGACATTTTTGGTCTCAAAACGTTTCTTGAGGGCCTAAAATAATTACCATAAAAAGCAAACGTTGATCCACTGAAGATTTTGGGAAATATATAAGTTTATTAGCTGTGCATTTACTTTTGATTAAGGGTGTACATCTAATAAGCATACATGACATATCTAACGGGGTTTTGATTTGACCTACTTGTCAAGGTCACAGATCTAAAAATCCAAAATTTTGCCATTTGATGGCACGTTTTGTGGCTATTTGACCTGGAGTTGTCTAACTTGGTGTGATTGTATCTCGATCCCCTCTACGTGTTCAGTAATTTTTTAGCACGATTCTTTTCAGCACGACTTAGTTTTGCCAGGGCCTACATGTAGGGGAGCGCGGTGGCACAATGGTTAGAGCGTTGGACTCGTGATCGGAAGGTTGCGGGTACAATCCTTGGCTGTGTATACTCTCAACTGGCCTGAAATCTCCATGTGTGCGCTTGATTGTAGCTGCCCTTGGTTTCTACAGAAAGGTTTCTGGATTAGGCTGGGTAATAATGTGAAGTGCCTTGACACTTAAATGTAAAAGGCACTATAAGCCCACACATTATCTATATATTATTGCTGTAACGCCGGCGCGTAATTTGACGTATCTCCTCTTAAACCGCTGGAAGGAACGTGCTCATCTTCTGCATGTCAGGGTTTTCTAATGTGACGGAGACGATGCGCTACATTTCGAAGCAGGATATTCCGTAACAGCGTTGCTGCAACAACATTTACCCACGAAATACTCCCGTTCGGCAGCCGGCGGCCATATTGGTCAACATGCCGTTTGATCGGTACGTGCTGCCATCTTTCCAAGCAATGTTAAACTAGAGGAAGGGAGTACTCATTGCATGTCGACACTCAACAGTAAGGAAAATAAATACCACGAGTCATATTTCGCACAGGTGGTAAATGCACGGTGACGAGGATATTTTCGCACATTCTCTGACCGTAGATTAATGATTCTGAGCAACTTTCGGGTAGAACTTTAGAATCCCTGGTCAGAAGTGGACAAACACTCTTCACAAGGACTAGGCCTAGGGCCTATTCAAAAACAGGACACTCACGCAAATGTCATCTTCAAGGAAATCCTTTAGTAAATGAAGGCATGGACCACAAACAGATCACAGCCATGCACTATTATGCCACAATCTACTTTACCCACATTCAACTCCGTGCGCAGCACGGGTATTTGCTAGTTATTATTATTATTATTATTGTAGGCCTACCTCGCGTAGATTAAATATCAACCCAGATGACGTAGTTGAACGGTTTATCCGCAGAAGCCACGCATGATTTTTTTGAATTCGAGTGAACGACCCTCAAGACTTACATCTAGATTTGAAATTTTCAAGACATGTTCAAGGATGAAATGCTGGGAAATGGCGTCTTCGGTGTGCAGGTTTTACAGAATTTCAACACAAGTTATCTTTAATCCAATCTTTACTTTGTCACTGTTTCTGCTTCATTTTCGTGAGAATAAACAGAGAATGTTCAGACGGGTCTCTTTCTTTAAGACTGTCGACGGTCAGAGTGTCTGCTTCGGAAGATGGACACACAATCATTCTTTCATTTGGCCATCCGTCATCGGAGTTGGTGAACTCGCAAATCAGTTTACAGACGTACCTCGATATATATTTCGTACTTTCGTCTCGGAATATTTGTACACTGAACGAGGCCTTCCATTGGTTTCGTTCAGGGCCGATCATTGCTAGAAGACATTGCCGCCTGTGACGAACTGATAAAGCCCTGTTATGAATGAAATTCGGAAAACAAAATTATCGTCAGTTGTAAGCTGGTCAAGCAGTCCATGGGCACAAAATTTAGGTAAAAAATATAAGATTGTCTGAGAGGATGCGTTTGGTAGTGTTGTATCATGCTTGGAGAATGAATGGCCACGACGTTATGTGGGAGAACTAGTCGTTTCGTGGCCGCAGGGGCTATTGACCTGAAACTTCGTAAATATATTCCCCTAGGTCAGATGACCAATGACACCAAGTTTCGGCCCTATTTGATTCTTCGCTGGGACACTAGGTGGCTAAAACCGAAAACACATTGTCATCTGTTCTTCTGGTACATTCACCCACAGGTGAGCACATGGTCCATGGACCATTTCATTACACTTTATAAATCATAGTCTTACCACGAGTTTAGAAATGTACCATGTAGGATGTAATCCGTGTGTTTTGAATGACGAGGTCGTACATTTTATGTACAAGACGATTTGTCTGTAAGTTCGTGAAGCTGTTGGGTGGATAGCTTATGATGAAAGCAGTCCAGTTCAGGGAGACCGCGACTGGAACATGAACCGGGGAACTCTCGTGCAAAAGCAATTTCGACTCTAAAAGACGAGGCTTCACGTGACAGTAAACTGTCGACAGTAATTGAAAAACTGTCGACAGAGAACTATCCATAGCCCTTCCACTAGATATAGAGAAAATCGCCGATAGTCGTCTCTGCCTGCGAGCTCTATCGAAAGCAACTATCGTAAGGCCCATCCACGTACGGTGGGATTTTCACAAGGGAGGTTTAGAAATCAAACGATAAACGTAAACTTTAAGACAACGTTATTTTTATACTACACATTAACAAGGTTTTATATCTTATTTTTGGTACAAAATTAACGTTGTCGTTAACGTTCACGTTTATCGTTTGATTTCTAAACCTGCCCAATAGTTTCTGTCTGACAACCGTCTCTACCTTCCATGTGATAGCTGTCTTCATTCATCATGTTACCTACATGAGGGAAACAAGTCACCGCGGCGGTTGTAATTTATTTACCTGACATTGCGAGGGCGGAGACAAAGGAGGAGGCACAAGCTTTTGGTACATGAATGGTTCCTAAAGCGACGAATCCACTTTCGCGATTTTGGCTTGAAACGGGGTTGCGATCCCCTTATAAGGACTTCGATTGCCATATAAGGCGATCGCAACCCCGTCTCAAGCGAAAATCGCGTCAGTGGATTCGCCGCTTTAAGCGGGTGATCCACTGTTGCGATTTTGGTCGGCGGGGGGCTTGCGGTGAGGTTGCGGCAGTCATCTCCGGCTGACCTCAGGCATAGGAGCAGTAAAGCCACTCTCACACGTGCGACAGTCGGCCTGCGTTTAATTGCGATAGACAATCGCAGGTGTACTGTCGCAAATTAACGCAAACTATCGCAGACCTTGCGATATATTGCAGGCAATCGCGTATAATCGTGAAATTTTGGAAATGTTCAAAAAATTAAACCTTGTCGCAAAGCAACCGCAGATTTGTCGCAAAACATCGCACAATGTCGCAAAATATCGTTTATAACCCCAAATTATCGGTCTCGACTGCAGACAGAAAACCCGTAAATTTTGGCCAGAGTTTAAAAATTAGAAAATTGTCGTAGGATTGTCGCAGCTATTAGGGAGGTTTCGCAAGCACCCGGTTACGACGACATTTATTGTTTGGGTAGACCCACACAATAGATAAACGTTGTCGTAGGGCCTAACCGGGCGCTTGCGAAACCTCCCTATTGTCGCTGATTGTCACAAACAACCGCAAGTGAACGCAAAAAACGCTGATTATCGTTAAGTTTACGACAATTCTGCGATACTTCTGTGACAAATCTGCGATAATTTCTGCGATTGTTTGCGAAACATAAAAAAATACCATCGCAGGCCAACTGTCGCACGTGTGAGAGTGGAAGGGAGCATGGAACGGCAGCCTATTCACTTTTCACTTTTCCCGTTTCATTTTTCACGATCTTTCATTTTGAGGGTTGGTTCCACAGAATTCACGCCCAAAAGAATGAGCATGTTCATTCCTCGAGTCACGGGTGATTTTCATTTATTCACGCATGAAATGAATCGTACTTGTCCGAAGGTAGAAAAATGACGCCTATGGAACCCGCATCATAAGAAATACATTGCCCAATCTTGGGTTCACCCGTGAAACATGACAATTCACGCATGAACCGTGCAAAAAGGCCAATGAATCGTGAAAATGTGAACTCTATCGAACGGGAGCCTAAGGATACTCTGGACGTGTCGATTAGTCCAGAAGATATTAATCGTGCACATAAAGTAGGGAAAGTCTCAAACGGGAAACAAGCTGTTATCGTACAGTTTGCAAGATGGGAGAAGAAACGAGAGGTCTTACAGAACTGTAAGAAACTGAAAGGTACAAATATTTCAGTGTCTGATGATCTAACTAAAAAGCAATACCTAGAAAAACAAGCACAAATGGCAACCTTCAAACAGTTAAGACAAGCCGCAGGAAACGCTGATAAAGTCTATTTTCGAGGATCTAAGCTCTTTTTCAATGGAAAACCGTACAAACCTTCAGACAAGCAATAGCAAGGTGGCCATGTCGGCACCCAGAATGACACGAAACCAGTTTCTGTGTGCGTTTGGAATGTGAACGGGTTAACGTCTGCTTCTAAGTTTGAGGACCCGTGCTTTATGGAATATATCACGCAATTTATATAATTGGTTTTGTGAAGAAATAGTAACAATGTGTAAAGATTTACTTTGTTTAAGATTTAGCAAAGATAAAACAGGCGTCAGTAATGATCTGATCCTGATGCTTGTCTACAATGCACCAAGCGACTCTACATATCGTCTAAAAACAAACAACTATGATATATATGAGGATATTCATAGTATCATAACAGTTTACCCTCAAAGTGACTTATTAAAGCACCACGGTATTGCCACTTTCTGTCGACAGCCGGCGCCACCGTACCCGTTCTCCAATACTGTAGTTAAGCCTTTCGCCCCAGTGTACACCTGCTCGGTCGCATGATATTTGCTGATATCATGGTGAGATTTGATATTCAAATTTGATAACATGACATAAGTCAGAATCTGGTGATGGTGAAGCCTAAAACCTTCACCTATACCTAGGTTATCAAGGATGAGCTTTCAGATTACGCAATGACCTTGAAGGTCAGAGGTCAAGGTCAAGGTCAAACAGTTATAAAGCGCAAATCTCCTCGGAATTTCAGGAGAAAACGAATTAGAAGCCTGAATCCCCGATAGGCTTATGTCAGGGATCCTGTTCCAGTTACGCAATACTTCTCAAGGTCAGAAGTCAAGGTCACAGTCCACCATCACAAATAACATGAGACAGCACCTGGTGATGGTAGAAGCCTAAAACCTTCATCTACACCTACGTTATCTAGGATGAGCTTTCAGATTACGCAATGACCTTGAAGGTCAGAGGTCAAGGTCAAACAGTTATAAAGTGCAAATCTGCTCAGAATTTCAGGAGAAAACTAATTAGAAGACTGAATTAACCATCTCCTATAAGTTTAATCAAGTATGCCTGTTCCAGTTACGCAATACTTCAAGGTCAGAGGTCAAGGTCACAGTTAATTAGCTCTAGAATAGTAAACTTCTCATCGGAAACCATTGACATCGCTCCGATGTCCTTTTCTTGTTTACTATGTAGTTGTAAAAACATTGTTAAGATTGTAGATTTTGAAATTGGTCAAAGAACAGAATTGGACCATTTACCGTTGCAGTTTAAGTATGATATGTTTTGTAGAGACGTATCAGAGGAAGAGGAACGACATTATACTGATGAGAATCATTTAGAGTATATTAGATGGTCTGAAGATAAGCGTGAAGCCTTTCAAAATAAACTAACTCAGGCCGGGCAACAACAGTTGTTAACAATTGGAAATGAGGAGATGAGTGTCCAAGATTATAGTAAATGTATAAATGATTTTGTACATAATATCTGTAGTGATATGCTTGCACCTCGTGGTAAGAAAAAGATAAGTGGAAATACTGTCTATAGGCCTAAGCAGATCTGGAAAACATGGTTTGAAATGGAATGCAGAATTAAGAAGGTTCGGTTAACAAGGTTGTTGAATACTTGGCGAAATGTAAGGAGTGAGAGAAATAGGGAAAGGTATTTGAGTGGAAAAAAGGAGTACAGCAAGTTGATAAGAAAGAAAAGAAGATTATTTATGAGAAATAAGACTAGAAGATTGTTATTGGCGAAAGGGAATCCCAAAGTGTTTTGGAGAGAGCTGAGAGGTAAAGGGAATTTTTGTGAATTACCGAGTATTTCAATGGAGACTTGGACAAGGTATTTTAATGAGTTGTTGAATGTTGATGTAGCACAAAATAGAAATGCAGCGTGGTTGGATTACGTGAAAGGATATCTGGCATGGTGGCGTAGGACGACAGTTATAGAAATAGAACCGGTAACTGTGGTAGAAGTTGAGCGAAGCATAAAATGTCTTCAGCTGGGGAAAGCTTCGGGGATTGATGGTGTCCCTGCAGAAATATTTAAGCTATATCCTGCCTTCTGGCGTGAGTTTTTAGTGAAAATGTTTAATGGTTATTAAGAGACAAAGAATACCCAGAAATGTGGTCGAGGTCGCTATTGTGTCCCGTATATAAGAAAGGTGACAGAAAACGTGTAGATAATTATAGAGGAATTTCACTCACAACGATTTTAAGCAAAGTGTACACTGGTGTTATACTGGATAGATTAAAAGGGCTTGTGAAAGAACAAAATATATTAGTGGAGGAGCAGGCAGGGTTTAGAACAAAGTACCCAACGGTTGACAATATATTTATATTAAATGCTCGAATTCAAGAAGCGCTAGGGAGACGCAACGGTAAACTTTATTGCCTCTTTGTCGATTTTTCGAAATGTTTTGACAGTATAGATCGGAATCTTATGTGGTATAAAATGATAAAATGTGGTATTCCAGGATATCTTGTTGAGGCTTTGATGGTAATTTATAGCAGTAGTAATACAGGTTATTGCAAATGGTATTCTTGGTGAAAGCTTTGAATGTAATATTGGTTTAAACCAAGGGTGTTTGCTGTCTCCACTTTTACGCTTCAGTTAAACGGAGAGCGGGACACACGTCCCTCGATTCTGGCGATAAGCACCCGGCCCCGCGTCGAGTGCGATCCGCTCTGAAGATCCGCTTCAGAGCGGATCGCACCCGACGCGGGGCCGGGTGCTTATCGCCAGAATCGAGGGACGTGTGTCCCGCTCTCCGCTTAACTGAAGCGTAAAAGTGGAGACAGCAAACAGTCTTTTCTGAAATCTAGTGTGGAAAAGTGCCAGCCTGAAGAAGATCCCGGTTGGGGTCGAAAATTTGCTAAGTCCTGGAAGTTGACTTCTTGATATTTACCACTTTGTGTGTCAATTTTTGTGCTTTCTTCTTTGGATCCACTTTTATTTCAGTTATTTACGAATGATATCGTACGTGAATTAGCGAGAGGTCGTAGGCGTACGGGTATTGCCTGGCTTGATATTTTTATACTCATGTTTGCAGATGATATGGTCCTAATGGCAAATAGTGCAGAAGAATGGTTATTCCACGCAAATGAAATAGCGAAGACAGCGTATAAGAGTCTTTTTAATCTCCAGGGCCAGTTTAAGAAATATCTAGATATTGCTGTACATGATAAGTTAAAAGTTTTCGATACATGCGTTGCCTCGGTTTATAGGTATGGTTCTGAAGTATGGGGTTTTACAAAGTGTAATGATCTAGAAAAAGTTCGAACAGATTTTTTGAAGAGGTTACTGGGAGTACGGTCTAATACTCCTAACAATGCTGTTCGAGTTCAAGGTGGTAGACTGCCAGTGTATAAAGATTTTGAATTCGGCATTATTAAATATTGGTTGAAAGTCTTAAAGATGGCACCAGAGCGATATCCTAGAATGTGCTTTGAAGGATCAAGACAGGCAAGAGGTAAAAACTGGGCAAAACAAGTCGAAAACTTAGTGTCAGCATATGGTTTTAGAGATGTACATGTATGGGAGAATCAGGGTGTTGGAAATGATAGAGTATTTTTGAGTTTATTTAGACAGAGGATTACTGATTGTTATCAGCAAACATGGTATGCGGAGAGTAGAGGGATGAGTAGGCTAAGCCTCCTAACTGAGGTGAAATTTGGAACTAATTATAGTAACTGCGATAGTAAACTGCGTATAGCATTATGCAGCGGTCAACGCGAACTCTGTACCCCCCCTGGTCAGGGGTCGACGCGAGGTCGACGTCGACCTGACGGCGTATCCTGAGGTGCGAAATATTTTTCCTCCGTCGACTTCTTGGCGACTGTGCGGAAAGAAGGTGTCGAATTTCTGGCGAGTCATTTTTTTTCAGCGCGTCGAATTCCTGGCGAGCAGGGGTGGCCGCATAGAAACTCCGCTAGCGCTAGCGGAGCCCATCTGCCGATAGTGCTGTACATTTTTCCATGCATTTTAACACCGATAGGCTGTCGAAGCACTAGTGGAGTTTCTATGCGGCCAGCCCAGAATTTTAGCTTGATGAATGGTATTACCGCTGTACGATCGGCACCGGTAAGTGAATTGTATTACCGGCCTGATCGGCAAAATACGATTTCAATTTGCTCATTGCACGATTGAAATCAAAACAATAAAAGCGACGAAAAGTGGAACTTCAAAGAATCTTTCGTTATTTTCATTCAATCTGTTTCTCATTGGTCCTTCCACCAGGCGTTCCCTTGGGTGAATCCCTCAATGATCGCGCCCCGAACACGAGCTTCCCACGCAATCCACGCAATTCTGGCGCGCTTACATCGCGAATTCAGCATTTCACTGAATCTCAATTCATTTTCTTCTAGAAAGCCTCCATTGTCGTGGTGCAGCAGCTCGCAGATTTGGCCTTGGACACATAATTTGAGTGATGTTCTATTTTTCTGGGCCATCATATTTTAGACACCAAAAAGAAGGCTCAACAGGAAAAAACACTGGAGATTTCGCACAGTTTCTTTTTTTACTAGTATTTTCTGACCTCCAACAGAATGAGATAGGATAGCTTTAATGTCGAGTGTCTGACCTTCCAATTCTACAAGACAGTGAAAAAATGGTGAACTCATGGGGTGTAACTAAGAGAGTGACTTCCTGGTGAATGATTTCCCAACCTTGGGTGAAAAAATGGTGAAGTCTGGCCCTCAATTTTTTTGTCAAATGGCGAACAGGTGTCGAGTGTCTGACCAGGGGGGGTACAGAGTTCTAATTGACGGCTGCATTAGCTAGGCTGAGATGCTCCGCACATAGGCTACAGATAGAAAGTGGACGTTGGCATAAGCCACGTACGATACCTAGAGAATATAGGAAGTGCGAACTGTGTACTTTAAATGATATTGAAGATGAATACCATGTAGCTTTAGTTTGCCCAGCATACGAGGAGTTGAGGAAAGAATTGATACCTAGATACTATAGGAAAACACCTTCTATGGTTAAATTTATTGAACTGTTAAAATGTGATAATATGAAAGTTTGTAAAATCTTGGTAAATTTGTATATGCCATGTTTAGAAAACGGGATATTATTGTTCAAAATATGTAATTTTCTCCAAGGACTCCAGTATGTAGCTGCCATACATCTGTGATTATATAGACTGTACTTTAGGCCGACAGGCCTTATAGTAACTTCAATAAATAAATAAATAAATAAATAAATATACATGTATTTGACTGATTAAACGCTCAAACATGCATTAATCAAACCCAAGGTTGGATAATTCGGTTTGTATTGTACACTTATGAAACCCAAGCGTGGATAATTTGGTTTGTATTGTACACGACGTAACTGATCATGGTGAGGAATTGGGTCTCACGGCTGACCGAACACGACTAAATACACACATGCCGTGAAATTTTGGGAGCCAGACGTTGGGTTCGTAATATCCGGGAGTTCGTAACATCGAGGTACGTAATAGCGAGGGAGGACTGTATAATGGAAATTTTCAGAATATTCCATACATGTATTGAGCAACAGAATATTCCATATTTACGAGCAACAGTGTACATGTATGTGCATGTTTTAATCTTTACAATTTGCAGAAACCGACATTTCTTGTTCGCCTTTGTAGCCTTATTTCAAAATGTTCTTGTAATCATGAGTGGAAATAGGAATATATTCGATGCAAATGACTATTCAGACTTTGACGCCGCTCTCTTCTTAAAAACATATTGCCCTCTTGAGGATGATCCGTTCCACAGGTTCTTTCTCGATAAGCTCCAGGAATTTGTATGTACGTATTAGCTGTTAGTGCTTCCACCTATCCCAAACCCACCAAAACCCCAGGGGCCGGTTGCACAAAAACATACTAGGCCTAGTATCATGGCCATATTCACGAAACGCTGCTAAGTTAGTTCGCAACTAGGGGTTAGTTGGCTTCCAAATCACTAGTTGCCTTCTTAGTAGTTCATTTCCAAATTTCTATTCACAAAACACTGCTAGGAACCCTGCTAACTAGTTGCCAACTAGAAAGAGTTAGTTCCAAACTGAGATATGGGGAATTGGCCAAACCACAAAACCACAAGTTGAAAATTTCAATTTCAATAGACTTATAATGGACTCCAAGCAATGTCATGCTCAGTGGTGGGCCAATATCTGTGTTGTCTACATTGCATGGATCTCCAACAATAATGCGGAATGTCCCAGAAGTAAAATACTGCAAATCGATGAGAACTTGTTGGTCAGGAAGAAGAGTCATGTTTCTTTGCGTATAGGATACTCAATATCAGAGGTCAACAACTCTGTGATGCACATCTACATTCTTGTTAAAAAGTTAAAAGACAGTGATGTTTCCTATTCTGCTGAGATGGCAATGGTCATTTTATGGGATAAAAGATTGCCATTTTTATACACATAAATATGTTGCTGAAATCATGACATACATTAAGGGTTTGTGGTAAATTATCATGAAAATATTAGAATTTCAAAATGTCAAGAAAAAAAACACAAAATTAGAATCCACAATTTTCATTTCAAAATTAGCTCGGTATTATTCTCTGATGATTTCTAAGAAATTCGAAAGGTTTCGAAAAATCTCTTTTCATTTTCAAGAAATATCAAAATATCATCAGAAAAACATGCTATATTTTTGGGACATTGATTTTTGTCAAATTCTTTGTCTGTCTGTTGAAGTAAAAATGATGGAATAATCAGCATGAAGTGTTGTGTTATCATGACGAGTGACTGTTGACAAGGGAAAATATGGGAACTATCGAATTTTGCAAAATATCAAATTAAAAAAAACGATGATATGCTGATATATCTGGAAATGAGAAATGATTTTTACAAAGTTTCTTCACCGGTCGGAATTCATAGGATTGACTGAGGAATGATGTCATGCTGATTTTAAATTCAAAACTCCGAATTTTGAAGAATGAGTTTTTTATATTGATATTTTCATGATATTTTAGGGATATTTTGTCACAAACCCTCAATTTCGTGTGTGATCCTTTTAGCAACATTATAGGGCATAACATAATACATGTTGAGGTTGAAACCTTCGATATTAGCTGAGATATTAGCTGTCTTTGTACTTTTTAACAAGACTGTACATTGTTCCCTCCCAAGTTCTGTATCATTGAAAATATCGAGTGGGTTCCTACGGTCTCGAAATATACGTTCCCTACGTAAAGCATGACGCATCTGCGCCAATTCAAGGATTCTCCTTGCCATCTTCTGTGTTCATAGTCTAGCAGCAAAATGACAGATAGTAGCCAACTAGTGACTTAGAGTTACCCCTGATCAACTGTAAAGTTAGCAGCCAACCTAGAAACCAACTATGCCTAGAAAGATTTTGTGAATAACACTTAGAACCCAACTAGACCTAGTTGTCAACTACAGGCCATTTTAGTTGCCAACTAGGCTTAGCAGTGTTTCGTGAATATGGCCCCTGGCTACCAAGTTGGTACGGTTGCACAGAACTATACTATGTGTGGTATAGTCTGGTTCAACAGGGAGGTGGACCATTGGAATGCAGTTTGTGGTTAGAGTGTGGCAAGAGTGACATAATTACGGTTACATGTTATGGCGTAATGAATCAGATGACTGTGCCTAACAATAAAAATGTGGTTTTCATTACATAAGGGTCACACGTAAATAAAATCTTGTGGTCAAAATTGAATGTTCCATTTCCTCACTTGGCATTCCAATGGTCCACCTCTAGGTTGAACCAGACTTTATCATTGTAAACAACATACTATGTCTGGTAGGGTTCAGGCCCCGTATTCATAAAGCTACTTAAGTCTAAGTATGATACTTATCTTTTGTGCTGAACAAAGGATAAGTGTCACACTTAGACTTAAGTAGTTTTATGAATACGGGGCCAGGAGTACTACTAAGTGCTGCCATCTATGTTACTGAGTTCTTTCCTGGCTTGAATATATTGTCATATCACATGCAGTGGCATGGAGTTGGTACGGTTGCACAAAACTATACTATGTCTGGTATCTTTCTAGACAACATCTCGGCTTATATAGCAACAAAACAATGGATTGTCACACCCAGTGCACATTGTGCTGTCAGGTGGAAGTCATTCAATTTGGTCAAGAACTTTACTGTCCCACAAAGTATGTTACCACGTAGTTGAGTGCCTAGCATGCTTTTGTGCAACACTCCTGGAAGACCCAACTAACTAGAATGCCACTAGGCACTTGGAATGCTACTATCTCCTAGTTGGCTTCTAACTTAGTATGCTTTTGTGCAACCGGCCCCAGGTTTCTTGCGCGTACTGCCTATTTTTGCCGTGTCTAATAGACACATGTTTGAAAACCCCGTGTAGACTCGCCGAGCTCGCCGGGGCTAATTCAGACACGTGTGTCACCAGGGCTTTTAGATTGGTGTAAACGCACTCGGCAATTACTAGTTATCAAACCCGGCGACAGATGGCGCGGTAAGTTTGTTGTGTATTGCGCATGCGCTATAAACCAAAAACCCTGCGAAATTTGAGCCGCAAGTGCGACCTCTCTCGCCGAGTTTAGTAACTAATGAAATGTACTGAAAATAGGTGTAAGCGCCTGGCGGGTTTTTTTCAAGCACGGGGAAGACCCGTGTCTCAAAAACCCACCAATTTGGGATTGGTGGAACTAAGGTTACCTTCCCTTCTACAAAAAAAGTCATTCACTTCATGCCGTTGCATTCTATTTGCCATCTTTTCCAGCTGCCAGTTCCATACCAGACGGCGGCCGACAACTCGACGTCGGAAGTGGTCCGAGTATTTATGCCACCATCTCAGCCGGAGCGCACTGCTCAGAGATCGTCTGCTCCGACGTGGCAACTCAAAATCGAAATGAAATTCAGAAGTGGTTGAAAGGTGAACCTGACGCGTACAACTGGCAGCCGTATTTTGAATATGTCTGTAATCTGGAAGGGAAAAGGTTAGTATCGGTCACCACGTCGCTGTTGCACTGAAATCTGAGGAATCATACCAAGCGTGTGGGTAAAAGGCGCCTGACTTAATTAACTCAAGCGCCTGAGGTAGTGCCCGAGATGAAATGAAATGGTCCATGGACCATGTGCTCACCCGTTTGAACATAATAGTGTAATGACAGAGAGAGGTGCATGTCAGTTATGAGCAATCTGGGTCAAGTCATTCCCAAGTTGCAGGACTTCAATGATTTTGGGGTTATGCCACCTGGCGGCCATATTGGATGTCCGATCGGGCCAAAACTTCACATGCACATAAAGGTCATCTAGAGGGAGCCACATAGCACATTTGAGCGCTCTAGGTCAAGTCGTTCCTGAGTTATAGCACATTTGATGATTTTCGGGTTACGCCACCTGGCGGCCATATT
>NMRB01001499.1:10693-28040 GCA_002633025.1 Notospermus geniculatus
CCGATTCTTTCACGCGACACACCGTTGGCCCATGGTACATCCCCCCATCAAATATCAACCCAAAATTTTCAGTTGTTCAGAAGTTACAGAGCAGAAGGGAACTTATGCGGTTTTTACAAAGCGCCCCCTAGAGGGCTGAAAAATGAATTAAATTGAAAACCTGTACGGTATGTTATGTACCCATGCTAGATGAGCCTACCATAAAAATTTCGTGAAATTCCATTCAGTATTAAAGGCATGATCGCAGTTTTTGTGTTTTGGCTTTCGGCCCCCTGGTGGCAAAGTGGAGAATCGGATTTGGCCGTTTCTTTCACACGACACACCTTTGGCCCATGATACATCCCTCCACCAAATATGAATCCAAAATCTTCAGTCGTTCTTAAGTTATAGAGCGGAAGGGACTAGTAGCGGCGAGCACCGAGCGCCGAGCGGCAGAGGCGCACGGACGGCCGGTATTTTCAAGTCCCCCTCCGAGGGCTCCGGGGGACAAAAATAGGACTTCCGGGTCTTACACTGACAGCGCCACGTCGTGGCGTTAGTTCGCGGGTTCCTCATTGACATACAAATGGCCTTGCGTAAGTTACGCGCTCTTGCGCTGTTGTTACACGCAGGTTTCATCTTGGTTGCGTGTATAGCATCGTGTAATTTGCGCATATGTTACATGCAACATATGCATAACTTATGCAAATTATACACATGTAACACTACCGTACCTTAAATTTCGCGTAACATACACATAAGTAGGGGCGGATGACATACAAGTTGTGCACCCTGAGTTAGGTAAAACTGATGCGTAACATAGCTCATAAGTTGCCCACAGAATTCGTGTAACTTACATGAATTTAGGGGTGTCATTTATGACCTGTACTGTAATTCGATGACTACTTTTGAAGAGGACTCTTGCTGCACTGATGCTAACACCAGAGAACAGTGACGTACATGTATACTGATATTTTACCTGAAATTCGGCCGACCTTGGCAAGTCACGCCAGTGGATATTATTGTGACAGGACTGAAGTTCACGGATGATAAACCACAAACGTAATATTCTATTTGTTGAAATGCATAAAGTGGACATTCCGGCAAGCTAAAAAATTTCACCACAATTGTTTTTCACGCTAAAGAGGCAAAATTGCACACCAATGTTTATTTAACTCATCTGTCCCCACGGTATAGCAGACGTCATCTTCTTCTTCTTCTGTCCCCCCAGTCAAGCAGACGTCATCTTCTTCTTCAAGTTTTCTCACACCCTATGGTACTGATTGAAAATTATTTGAAGAAAGATTGTTCCTATGAACCATCTGAAGAATGTTTCTTCAAATATTTTCGAATTCATTTCCGACGCTTTTAGAAAAGTTCACCAGAAGATACCGTCTGCTCAAACCTGGGGGCAGACGAGTTAAGGATAATTGCCCTGAACTGATAAAACTGATATCAATTGAAAATAACCGGCATAGCAAGCGGGGTAGAACGACATAGAAGTAAGTTATGGAGTAACAACATGATATGTGACGGGCACCTTCCTTAACGGAATATGGTTTTACTAAACTTGGAAGCATGGTGGCTGGGGCAGAAGTTTTGGCAGGAAATATTCTTGTTACTTCAGTTTACCATTTCGGATCAAAGATTCCAGGCTCAGCAGTCAAATAAGTGGCGTATTCCAGTTCGGTGTTGCAGAATTAATCCCGTGTCAACTTTCCACATCCTGAAGTTATCAGGGCCCATGTTCTTGAAACCTTGCTAGGCTTAGTTACATGTACTTACTAAATTACCCATTTTGTACAGGCCAATGTACACCACTAGCAACCAACTAAAGCTGCATTTCCACGAGGCGGACTCAGATGCGGTGATGGGCACGGGTGCGGGTGTGGGCATTGTGTTTCCACGAAATGGGCAAAGACGTGGGAGTTGGTCTTCGGTTGGTGGGAATGTCGGTGGGAATTCCAGGGGAATTCCCAGGAGTTCAGGAGAATTGAAAGGAATGATGACGCAATACCACACGGGAAAAATTGCTACATGATCGATTCGAAAAAACGCGTCCGTGCCCATCCACCCGCTCCGCAACCGCCCCCGTGTCATGGAAACAGCCAAAGAGAAATACGTTGGATCAATTTTTTTTGCCCGCGCCCACACATGCCTTGTGGAAAGGCAGCTTAAGCTAGCAAGGTTTCATGAATATGGGCCCTGGGGTTCTTAAATGCTTGCCCCATCAGCACATACAAAAGTTGCGTACAAGCATTTATAACCCTCAAGATGACTTCCTTGCAATTTAGAGCAAGATTTTTGGGAAATCCTTTCTTGGTTTTACAGTAGAAAACGCATAAGTCAGATTCAAGTGGACCAGACAATTTCATCGGACTTAGAAGAAATCCGTCTTGTGTAAGTCGGATAAAATCCGAGTTGTGTGAAAGTCGGACAAAAATCCGACTTCTGGCTTGAGGAAGGGCAAAACGGCCACGATGGAAATGGATCCAAAGCTCCACCGTGAATAAAAATACATGAATTGAAGAGGAGTGAGGCGCAATCCGACTTACACAAAATATTTTTATTGGAAATGTATTGAAGGGGACCTGGCCATTTCATCCAAGATAGCAGAAAATCCGACATGTAGTGTCCAACTTATGCGATTATATTTTATTGGAATAACGTTGCAAAAAATTGGGACTTTTCCGACTTGGGCATCTGCAACTTAGCGTTTTCTACTGTATTAGCAAATCACGTGGGATTCATTCCGCTAACTGAATTAGCCCCTTAAGTAATTCGTCAAGACATAAATATGTTACTCTCTAATGAACAAAAACATCACCATTTAACCATAATTATTGAATTTCATACCTGCTATTTGAGTTACACAGGGTTATAGAAGCAAGACACTGAGGGCTAAAGCACACCTCACATTTGTAGAAAAAACTCAAAGAAATACCCATTTCTGAGTTGCAAATTTAGGACTTGAGGCTTTAGTAAGACCGTCACTTTGGCATCTTATTGACCCTTTTTTTTAATTGTTATCCACAGCACGCTTTATGAAAATAGTCACGAGTTCTCAGGGGAAGTTCTCTACTTCAGTAATATTCACTGAATTGCCATGAAATAAACTTTTAAAATCATGCTTCTCTGAGGGTTGTACTGTCAGTAACTAGACATACAGTGATTGCGAGCAATCACTAAATCTACCCCCGCTCTGGACGGCAGCCATGGCGGCCATATTGGGTGCGCCACGAGTCCGATTTTCGAAAGGAACCTTTCTATGGTCAACAGGAACCTACCACATTAAAACGAAAGCAATCCCTGCAGTCGTTCTCCCTTAAATGAGCGGAAACCGAAAGGTGAACGCACACACGCACGAACGAACGAACGAACGAACGAACGAACGCACGAACACACGCACACACGGACGAGTTGAAAACAGTATACCCCCACCAACTCGTTGGCGGGGGTATAATAAACAGAATCCACAACACAACAAATTAATATTCAACACGTGAAATCAATGCACCTGTGATGATAACGGTAACAAGTGGATATACTAGAATTCTTCACCAATAAGGCAACACAGGTTAGATATAGACCGCTCCAACTTGGCTCATTATATTGGCTCTTTGGAAAATATTCAGTGATTTGTATGTACATGCATTGTATGAGAAAACTGAAACCCACACAGCCAAAGAGTGTTGTCCTCTCTTTCACATGACTACCGGGAAATACTCCTCTTATCTTAAGCCCTGGGTACGCGCATGACACTGAGTGTGGTATGCGGATGGTACGCGGCTCAGAAGGTGGGTAAACTGTGCAGCGTACTTGGATATACTGTATTTTCGCAACTATAGGGCGCACCTGACTGTAAGGCGCACCCCCCTAATTACACCCAAAATCTTTGACGAAATCCATACATAAGACGCACCGCCGTATAAGGCGCAGTCCCGTCAGTGAATGCTTCAGTGCATATTGTACACATACAATGTATGGCTGCTCAGTGTGCATTGACTGTTCGTGGTAACAACACCCAACATGATTGATAGGCCTACCCGGACTCAAGCCACAGATAAGGCGCACCACCATATAAGGCGCACCCCCAATTTTAGACACTTCGTCAAGGAAAAAGGCCGCGCCTTATAGCCTGAAAATTACGGTACTAGTTTTAACAAAGGATGTATTAGTGTTGCATTATGGGTGTGGAAAACCAGTATAATCGATCAGTATATCAGGCATCTACTCCCAATTAGCTCGAAACATACCAAATCAATCATTAGAATTCTCACCGTGTAAGTTACAACATTATATGCGGTCACCGGAGCGTGAAGTACGATAAGATAGCTAATTACCATTGCAAGGCCTTAGTGGGAAATATCATCATCACATTCATAGATCATAATGGCTTATGGTGAATCATCGTGAGGTTATACTAATGAGGGCAAATCATGATCAACAATTTATCGACCATGATTTCATCTTGACAAATGAACCAAAATAATGGCTAGATCTCGTCACGGGAGGTGGTCGGAACTTTCAACTGCAGAACTGTGTTTACGACACAAAACTGGCGGTTAACATTTTCAAAAGTACGTTTAAATCATCTGGACCCCCGATGGGCGTATGTCAGTGAAACCCCTAGTAACTGGATAACAATGAACTTAGGGTTTACACTAAAAGGTCCGATGCACATCGTTTTCTAACCAGCTGAACCTTGGTTCGAAATAGAACTTGTAACTAGGCCTTGATTCGAAATTGAACACAGGCATAGGCTGGAAGTGTCCTGTCAATAAAACGCATGTCAATAGCCAGACTTCACCAACAATACCAAGGTCTGCCTGACAACCAAAGGGTCCTGCCATCGGTGTCCAGATGATTTAAACGTACTATAGTGTTCCCATTGTCTCATTGTTCCTATACGATAGATAGCTACAGAGACTGTGACTTTTTAATAGGGACACACAGGGAACTGTAACTCACATTTTTCGAGGTTCTCCATACAATGAGGGGAAACACTGGGAAATGGGAACATTATGGTACGTTACACCAGCAAACCTTTCCCTTAAGGAAACCAAGTCTGAGTGTAAGCCAATAGGAGCGGTCAGCGAGTTAGCCAATAGGTGTCACTACGGCCAAACAGGAGCAGTCAGCCGCGCATATTGCCAACAGATGGCAGCACAGTCTTAGCGGACCAATGTACAGGAAAATCTATATGATCGCTGCTCGATCGATAATGACTGGGTCTGCTAGATGCATTGAATTGGGCCGTAGTGACACCTAGTGGTCAACTCGCTGACAGCTCCTATTCAATGCATACAGCGGACCCAGTCATTATTGATCGAGCAGCAATCACGTAGATTTTCATGGTCCGCTAGAACTTTGCTGCCATCTGTTGGCAATATGCGCGACTGACTGCTCCTATTGAACGAAGTTACCTCTAGTTTCAAAATGGAATAGCTTTAGTGGCTTCGATAGGAGAAAGGTTTGTGAAAAGATGACAAACACACAGCACTTAACTCCTTGACGCCCAAGGCCGAGATAACTCGGTACAGTCAGGTGCCCGACACCACCACATTCTTTTGCTCATAACTCAGTTATTATTGGTTGAGCGCCTTTGCAGACGGGTAGAGGTTAAGAGAGGGTCTCTTAACTGCCAATTTAGAGATTTTTTTTCTCAACTAGAGCCATCATGTGATGGCGCAGATTCGTCTCCATTTGAAAGTTATGAAATGGCATGCACAGCGACAAAATAGGTGGGCAGGGTCCAAAGGGTACTTTGGGTACAAATATAGTAAAGTACCCTAAAGAAATTTGAGGGTACGATATAGTACCCTGAAATGAAATGGTCCATGGACCATGTGCTCACTGGGTTGGACATAATGGTCTAATGACAGAGGGAAGTACATATCAGTTATGAGCAATCTGGGTCAAGTCATTCCCAGAAAAGACTGATGATTTTTGGGTTATGCCACCTACCTGGCAGCCACATTGGATGTCCGATCGGGCTGGAACTTCACATGCTCATAAAGGTCATCTGCAGGGGGACACACAGCACATTGGAGCACTTTGGGTCAAGTCGTTCCTGAGTTACNCCTGGCGTCAAAGAGTTAAGAACTGGACACAACATTTCGCAACCTGTATAAGCTTAAAGTGGGATGTAGCAACCAAAAAATACACAGACATGTTAGACATAAATGTCAGACTCTTGTTGTAAGTAACATCGGACTGGTTCCTCTCATTTAGACTAATCATAAAATCAACCAAATTGAGAAACTGTGTAAAAAGCAGTCGCTGGTATAATTCAGCAGCCATCGCCAGTTTGATTGGGTCGGCCTTACATAAGTCAGCACAGTTTAGCTCACCTGTCTTACACAGATAAGTGACAGCCTTTTAATAGACAGGTTGCGTAGCTTTCCGACTCCGACTCCGGCTTCTACTACGAGAATGAATTGCAGTCCGCTGTGGACATCCTTGATAAAAACAATTTGATAGACGTTTGCAAATCGTAAAATGCCATAACTTTGTGGCAGAATAGTTTTGACTCGTAATCGAAAGTGCAACTAAGTCGCAAATATTATAGTCGTGTTTCAAGTCGTAACGACTAGGATTACGACTTCAATATTCATTATTTATCCGCACTTCCGATTCATAAGGCCAAATTTTTCTGCCTTTCGATTTATGGTGTTTGACGAACTGAAAACTTCTATCAAATTGTTTTTATCAAGGATGTCCATAGCGGACTGCAATTCATTCTCGTAGTTGAAGTCGGAGTCGGGCCGCTGCGCAATCTCTCTAATACGTAAAACCTTGATGATACAACGAAGTCAAAATGGACAACAGAGCGTAAATCAGCCGCACACTCGTTGTTGTGGCCATGTTTTGATAAAGTGTCTTGTTTAGGATGGAAAGAAGTTGATTTTGACGGCATGACTGCACACTGTAGATATTGGCTCATATAAAGACTAAAGCAAATGCTTATACTTCAAATTTGTACAGCATTGCCAAGTGTATTTGTAGTGCAAAATTCAAGTAAAAGCATTTGCTAGTCTTTATTGATATGACCCATTCCACTACAGCTTTTAAAACCGGTCTTTTTAGTACCGGTGTCTATCCGTGTATAAATAAGACCGGATATTTCACGGCTTTCACTTCCACTACGTGATTTGAGGTTAACAGGTTCGGCTACAGATGGCGATATGGAGTGAACCACGTATATTGTTCTGGTACTTTTGAGCATGCGTAGTGCCGCAAGCGATCTTTAGCCACCTGTCGCCGAACCTGATACTAGAAAGAGATCTGGTTTTATTGGCATTCCACTACAGAAAACACCGGTGTCAATCCGGATCTAGATTTAGATAAGAATATAATCGGCTATGCTATCCGAGTTTAATAGATCTGGACTTACTGAGAACTGGTCTTATTAAACCCAGTCATCCTGTAATGGAATCAAAATAAGCCCAGACAAATACCGGCTTTTTCTGTTATGGAAGCACAGGTATTTGTATTTCATCGACCTTTAAGGCCACTGTGGTGACGTATTTTCACATCCTGAACCCCGCGTTTTCACTCCACACCCTGCTCATCATTTGGGGGGCAGCTTGTTGGAAAATAACAAAGGTTTATTCACCGATGTACTTGGTCCAGGGTGTCAAAATATATCAATGGGTGCAGGCCTTTATCGAGGACGTGGATGTGAAGTTGGTGCTATATTTAGCCGGAGTTTTATACCGTTCAAAATTTTGATAATTTCACCTACGGGACGTTATTTGCTTCAGAATGACGAGCAGATCCTTAAAGGCTAACTGGTTCTATCCTCCATCCATATGGCTAAACCACTGAGGATAGGCAACCAGTCACCTTACATGTTCACGCCCTGTGTCGGCCTTGTCAATAAATTCCCTGATTAAGACTTTAGAGACATAAAAAATTGAAAATAGCGTGTGTTTTTTAAGATGCATGTTCATTCTGGATTGAAAACAGCGTGTGTTTTTTAAGATGCATGATCATTCTGGATGGCGTGACACCTGTTCCTGGCAACGAGAACAAAAAATCTTTCTTATAGTTTGACATCATTAGTTTTGCCACATCTTGGTCAAAATAAACCTTCGCCGTAAAAACTGACTGCCCAGTCGAATGGAAGCTACATTATTTGAAGTCCTCATCATTGCAGAGCTCTACATGTAGCTCTGCATGTGTATCATATTCAATTCAAATATTATCGAAAATTTTCCCGCCATATTTGCAGTTAGGGCAGCCTCACTGACACTATGCTCAAAAGATGAAGACAAGTTTTTTGCCAAAACAGGCGATCCAAGGCGGTATGCATGATTATACAGATAGTTACCCTTTTAGGGCTAGAGGACCACCACATAAATAGAAACATAACGAAAATGTATGGCAATGGATCTCTAATAGGTAATTTGACTGCCGACGTAGAGGGAGCCACCTAGCGACAGCAACACGAACTACAAAATCCATTGCAAAATGTACGCAGTAAATCGGGTCATTCGCCAAAACATGCATTAGTTAGTCCCTTGGGTTGGAGAGTGGCACGGTGGTGCCACCTGTTGAGAAAAAGTGGCAATACCGTGGTCCTTTAAGACGATAGATATTATTTCTGTCAATTTCAGTTGATTTCTTTGAAATCAATTGTTCAATTCCTGGAACCTGAGATTTGCATTGAAAACACTGTCATCGATGACATCGGAGAAAAAACAAATTCCTCAAGAACCGGTTCGTAAGAACACCAAATCGGACCGAATCGGGATGATACTGCACTGAATCGGAGTTGTCTTTGGTTTGGTAAGAAGTTTAACCGCAAGTTCTTATATGTTTATGGAATATAATGAACAGATATTGCGTATTGTCCGGGAGATAATTGATTTTTTAAATGAATGAACTCTGAATGACTTTGTGCTCCGATTCAGTCCGATCCGGTCCGTTCCGGTGTTTTTACGAACCCCTCGAGAACTACTAAAGAAGAGTCAAAGGTAAGTGTCACGACTCTTCATCCTGGAAAGGTCAATCTACAAGATACGATTTTTACCTGTGATTGTTGGATCCAACACGATCGTACGTCCATATCGGTTCATGTAAACTGCACTTACATGTATGACAAAATTTTATGGCCTTTGCAAAGTTGGATGCACAAGATGCATTTTTTATTTTTTTCCAATATCGGATGAAGGACGCATGAACTCGGCCAATCAGGTGGCTGCATTTACATGTAGGTCATGTACTTGGCGTGCCTGACTAAGAGTGAATCTCTCTGTATTGATGGAAAAATAAATCGGACCGTGTATACAGAACTTCGGATCCGACAAAATCGGACGACAAAATCGTATCTGTCTCGGACATACGTCCAAATTGCACCGTGTAAATTGGCCTGAAAGCTCTCATAGAGCACTTCATGACATTGACCTGATGACTTCATTAACCACTCCACTACGTCATGTCTACTATGCTGCATCGTTTTGACCTTGGAGGAATTCTACTGACAATTCCTCCAAGTTTTGACGGAAGTATGACATAATGACACCTGACCCAGTCCAATAGGCCTACTAATGCGATGCCATGGTAGCGTATGGGGTCGAAAATTTGCAAAATCTGGAAGTTGACTTCCTGTATATTATCACGTTGTGTGTCAATTTTAGTGCTATTTCTTTCTTTGTATGACTATGCTATCCGAGGTTAATCATCTTCGATGATCGAAGGGCAGGCCGATCTGTTATCCACTGCGTTACACCGCACATCACCCTTCGAGAAATTGACCGGTCCACGGCGTATCTGCCGCCTCGAGAAGAAGAGGCCAATCAGAATCGGTGTTGTAAAATTTGAATCGTGGTACAAAAAGTGGTAGCCGAAGACCCGATATAAAGTGCAATATGATTGGTCGCCCAGTAAAGTTGGCATCATGCCAAGATACGCTGCCGACTGGTCTATTTCTCGAAGGGTGATGTGCGATGTAACATAGTGGTGAGCAGATCGGTCTTCGATTATTGAAGATGGAGCTTAATAGATCTCGACTTATTTAGAACCGGACTTATTAAACACGGACATTCTGTAATGGAAGCAGAATAAGCCCGGACAAATACCGGCTTTTTCTGTAATGGAAACGCAGCTTACATCGGTACCGGAATGAGGAGTCCTGATAGCCTAGTGGTTATCACGTCAGCTCAGCAAGCGGCAGGTCCCGGGTTCGAATCCAGCCAGGCCACATGGGATTTCATTCCCGGCTCTTCGGGACATGAAGAAATTGTACTCTGAACCCTCAGTAAACCCGGACCATCACTTTTTGCTCAGTGTGATCTGTTAGGAAGAAAATATTAAGCGAGTCTGAATGAACTTCACCACGTTGCACTGAAGGTTGTCCACTTTACATGTAGCGGCCTACATGTATATTTAACGGTGGAATGTGCAACAAAATTGTTGCAATTTAATCTAGAGATATGCATTATCACTAAACACTTCTTGGAATGAGTTCCAGCTTCGGCAATTTTCTTAACTCTTGTTGCTTGAAGTATGACTCACCCTAACTTCAATATGGGCAAAGTGCCAAACTTGCAAATGTGCACAGCTCAGTAGGCCTGGCACTTTGCCCATGTTGAAGTTAGGGTGAATCATACTTTAAAGCTGCACAGTATAGACAGATGGGTTATAATCGGCGAGCATAGTCTCGGTCAGCCGCTGTTTCGAATCTGGGAATCCGTATTGCAGTACTGTGGAATGAAACGGCTGGCTGCGCAAGACTACACGCAACATTGGGGATTCCCCGAACCTCGATACAGGATAATGCTATAATGTGTGGTTCTATGGTTTATACATTACGCACGCCTGTAAACGAGGTTGCACTAAAATTCGGCCGAACTGGAAGTGATTAGCTGTGCATACTGTGCGGCTTTAATGAGTGACAAGTAAACTGGTCAGTTCTGGACCTTGTTCCAGGAGGTGTAAAGGTGAATCACATTGTTATGATATGCGATCATTGATTACCTCGGCTTTATTTGGAAGATAACTGAAGAAATCTGACTTGGCAGAAGTCATATGATTTGTTTGGGGCAATGATCATAGGCGGATCTAGGGGGGGTGTTCAGGGGGTTCGATACCCCCCCTTGACGGCCGCGGTGACCATTTAAAAAAATGCATTTCTGGTTTAAAGAAGAGTTCGGAGCATACAATAGTGTTCCCACGGCACTGATAGCATCCAATCGAAGGCCTAGGTAATCCCGACCCCACTCCCCAGGTGCCACGACGTAACTAGAGTCATGGGCGTCTCCACGCGGTCGGCGGTGCGAACGACCCCCTCGCCCTCTGGCGAACAGTGCCTTCGCATTCAAAGCAACGCGTTGAGGAGGACACAGGGCCGATTGCTGAATGACCAATAGTGCACAGTACAAGTATTCTTTCCCCTTTGTAACCACCCTCAGAGCCTTATGGTCCCTCCTCCGCATGAAAAGATCAGTGCAATCATGTAGGTCAAAGATTTCTGGCTGATGTTGACCTCAAAAAACTGATTTCGGACGTGGTTTTTAGGAACAAAACGTCACAGGAAAATGCCCCAGAAGGCGTCTCAGAGCATCTAGATTTTCAAATTTTCCTGGGGGAGGCCCCCCAGACCCCCCGCCTTCGGTCCACGCCAACGCGCGTTGACTCGTTGATATGAGTAACAGCACCGTCAGCGGCTTCGGATAAAACCCTAAAATCATTTTTTCATTGCATATTCCTGCATCATGTAGGCCTACATGTACTTATCGTTCCATTTGTCGATGCTGAACCCCCCCGTTGCCAAAATCCTAGATCCGCCCCTGAATGATCCAATTATTAGGAATTCGAGTTAATATGCAGTTGGCACGTGAAAAGTAGTGAGGTTTTGCAAATCTTACGAAACATGAAGTACGAAATACGAAATTGGACTTCATTTCCATGACATAGTTTATTTCAGGAGATGGTTGGTACCACAAATATCGCCTGCTGCAAGAGTGTCTTTTAGCATATGACATTGGACCGATAGAGTTACAGCTTTAAGATTTATCCTTCGTTTCCACTTCATTTTAAAATTCAAGATGCATCGTAACTGTCTCGGTCTTACATGAATGCTAAAAGACGCACTGGCAGCAGGGACATTTGTGGTACCAACCATCTCCAGAAATACATTACGTCATGGAAATGAAGTTGAATTTCGTATTTCGTACTTCGTGTTTCGTCAGATTTGTGAAACCCCGCTATATTCATATCTGACATACACAAACATACTGTACACACATGGATGAATTGTTGTGGTAACAGATTGTACATTATATGTATATCATCTACTTTTGATATCATCCAGTTTTAGCGATGTAAATTCGACACATTCAAGGGAACAAAATTGAACTCGACCGAAAGCAATAATAGCGAGGTTTCACAAATCTGACGAAACACGAAGTACCAAATACGAAATTCACCTTCCTTTCCAGGACGTAATGTATTTCTGGAGATGGTTGGTACCACAAATGTCCCTGCTGCCAGTGCGTCTTTTAGCATGTCATGTAAGACCGAGAGAGTTATGGTGCATCTTGAATTTTTAAATTTCAACTTCGTATCTACGAAGTGAAAACGAAAGATAAACAAGCCTGGTGGCGACCGGGTTCACGAAGTGACGTTCAGATCATGGGGGGTATAGATGTTTGGGCTGTTTGGTTTGGGCAGCGGAAAGAGACTCGATAGCAGGACAATTCCTTACATCCAAACAAAGAAAATCTTTGTGAATAAAAGAAAAGAAATGGAGAAAAAAATTTCTTCCACCACCCGGGCTCGAACCCATGGTCATAGACAACCATAGCCGTAACACTGAACCCACTGGACAATACTGATCACCCAAATGCGGCGATGGCCTATATTCACCATCAACACTGACCCCAATTATCAACTCATCCATAAGGCATCCCTTTATTTTAGTCCCAAGAAAAAATTTCGTGCCAATTGGTGCTATATTAAGTGAATAAACCCGTGTGACAAGAAATGATGTGGCACGAAAATAACGTCACTTCGTGAACAATACACCAGAACACTATCGGTCTAACGTCATACGCTGAAAGATGCTCTTGGAGCAGGCGATATTTGTGGTATCAACCATCTCCTGAAATACATTACGTCATGGAAATGAAGTCCAATTTCGTACTTCGTGTTTCGACAAATTTGCGAAACCTCACTATTGTGTTAAGGCCTGAGTCCACATGTGCGTTTTATGCTGCATGATGCATCTTTTGTTATTTTCCGCCGCTTTGCTTCCAAATAATGGGCGAAGCGTCAAAACGCAGAGTAAAATGCACATGTGGACCCAGGCCTTTATGCCTGTGACAACCACTCCACCGGCCGCTGCCAACTATGGCAGAAACAGGACTTTCATCAGAGCACTAGTGCAGCATCGTGAACAAACTGTATGCATGTCAGTTACTAGGAAAAATTTTCACAACATTGTACAGTTTAGCTCATTTTACTCTCATACTGTGACAGCTAAGAAGTGATGGGAAAGCACCTTCTTATTACACTCGGAAATCAAGTAAATGTTGTGACGATAATTCAGTTGTACAGTGTAAAATCTCTTATTTTTAGCCATGACATGCAGCATTTAGAACACAACAGCTAACACAATACATTAAAACTGGTATAGTAAACCTTGAAACTGGTATAGTAAACCATGGAAAATCATTTGAAGGTAAGTTCATTTTAAGTCATTGTACGGACATTATTAAGCCCCCCTATATTGAATTCTACAATATTTTCAAAGTGTAGGAGAATGTAGGTATAGGTCTCATAGCCTTGTGATGGTCCCCAAAATGCTTGCCTGATACGTACTTCAAAGAACCAAGCCCTAGTTTTCAGCACACATCGAAAAAACTGCAGACAGAGCTCAAACGTATTCAGATAGAGCATAGTACATTTAAACTCCCTACGCAGTTGTGTACCATGCCCCCTTTGGTTTACCCGCTCTCCACAACTGCTTCACTTCGTAGAAGTCGCCGCGTTTGGTCAACAGATGGCGTCAGGGCCTGGCACGAGTTTTATAGCCTATCGGCACACTGCTTTCACAACTCTGGCCCATTGGCAATGGATGTTCTTGTGCTACCATGGCTACTCGATCACATGACCCACTCAGCCAATGAAAAAGTGTCTCAGGCCAGCTTGGTTAAATTTACAGGTTGCTCGGTGCTCTCATTGGTCGACTCTCTTAGCGCCATCTGTTGACCAAACGTGGCGAATTTTACAAAGTGAAGCAGTTGTGGAGAGCGGGTAAACCGAAGGGGGCACAGGTCACAACTGAGTAGGGAGTTATTAGTACATTTTACACCACACTAAAGTTCGGAGGACATAAGGACTTTCTGAATTCAATCGAGTAAGGCTTTAATAAAGTTGTTCTCGCATTCCCTAACACCCTACAGATAAAATGGCCATGGAAATAGTAAAGTCACAACATCATCATCAAAGTACTTGGAGAAAGACACAGAGAATTGAGCGGGCAGGACACCAGGCGATATCGCAAGCAATCTGATTGCCAACGAGCAAAATCAGCGGTTGACGCCAGGGACGTATTTGAATCCCTGTTTTTGACAACACTCGTGCTGACCCAGTTCATATAGTTGCTGACTCAACTCGAGAACGGCAGTCTCGAACGCCGAGAACGCAACCCGTGTCGGGCCAAGAGTTCTTCTCAACCCTCCGCTGAGTGGGGAGTGAGAAGAACGCGTTCTTGGCCTGACCACAGGCCCCTGAAGCCTAGTTAGCGGGATTATCGGGTTAGTTAGCGGGAATATCGGGTTAAACCATTGTAAACAATGGGTAAGAGTAATAATAAGTCTTATTATTACTCTTACCCATTGTTTACAATGGTAGCGGGAATATCGGGTTAACCATTGTAAACAATGGGTAAGAGTAATAATAAGTCTTATTAATACTCGATAATCCCGCTAACTAACCCGATAATCCCGCTAACTAGGCTTCAGGGGCCTGTGGCCTGACTCGGGTTGTGTTCGAGACTGCCGTTCTCGAATTGAGTCAGCAGCTACTAGATCTGGGTCAGCACGAGTGTTGTCAAGAACGGGGATTCCAATAGGCCCTGGTGTGCGCTGGACAGCGATGCATGGAATCTTCTCGCCAGCAATGATCACCCAATATCAAACAATACCAAAGCTGATATCACCTCGTTTGTACTGGCTGGTGAGGAGATCGGTTTGGTGGTAGTCAGGGCTGGGTTGCACAAAACTCATGTTAGCGCTAACTTGGTGTTAGCACTAACTTCATGTTAAATGACGTAAAAAGACAAGGCATTTTTACGTCATCTAACATAAAGTTAGTGCTAACACCAAGTTAGCGCTATCGTGAGTTTTGTGCAACCGGCCCCAGGTCGCTTACGATACCACCCTCACATCGCCTGGTTTCCTGCCCGCTTTAGGGGTATTGTGCTGTACATAAGAATAGCATGTTTAACAAACATAATGTTATAAGTCGAGCACTTCTGAGCTAAAACAACTTCTTGATCACTTTTGCCCGGTGTGACGTATACTGGTAATAATGACAGATTCAATAAACCAACAGCAGCAGAGTAAAGATAAGATATGTTATTGACGGGTCCGTGTAAAAACAAGACAAGCGACAAGGCACTCCGCCATTAAAGTAGCTCTGAACGTCTTATTGTAAATGACTTGCTATCCATAGTTCATAATGGCCCTGTTCACAGGGGTCAGTTCAATATCGATCGAGGCCTGTTCACTTGCTTTTTGTTCTGTGAAAAAGCAAGGGACATACACTATAAGAGCCATTTAGACGACAATGCGGTCCAATGTGGATTTAAAATGGACCACTGATTTTGCTGGTCCCGAATCCACATTGGACCACATACGACCAGATTGAAATTGCTCGTCTAAACACAAATGAGACTCAGGACGCGAATCCCGATTCATCCTATCTGCACGCAAGTGCACTGATGTGGTTTTTTTCCTCCACTGACCACACTCGCTGTGGAGAGTTCCACAAGGGTAATTTGAAGTCGGAATGTGACCAGATTAACATGCATGTGTAAACGCTACCCAAAAACTTGGAACACATCCGGTTCAGAATGTGGGCCGATCGGATTGAATCTGAATGTGTTTTTTTGGCTTGTGAAGGTGTGAAGGTGTTTTTTTGGCTTGGTCATCTAAACGGCCCTATTACTTCCCTTTTCATGGTACAACAAATAAGTGAACTGGCCTCGAACAGGATCAGACGGACTCCATTAAAAAGGCCTAATGAGAGTAGGACTATATCATTTATGCCTAGGAAGAGCAAAGAAACTTATGTTGTCAGTGGATGGTGTCCGACTCCATCCATGGTGCAACCGTTACATAGTCACGTTTTGAATAAACTTGTACAGCCAGAAAATAATCTGTGTACATGTAGTACAGTGAGATTTCAAGTTGTTTCATGTCCCAGCCTCTTTAATATTTTTGGCACTCTGTTCCATTGAAAAGAGACTTCAATTTTTAATCAGCTGATAACACTTTTCACATTACGCTTATCAAAAATTTAGACACTGTCAGGTCGTTGGTTCAAAATTCCTAACATTGGACCAACCTCTGATGGGATGTTTAAAAATTCCAGGAATCGTGTTTTTGACATGATAAGTATTACCGTCAGTATTGTTATTGTTGAAATGTTGATGTTAGCACAGTTTCATGATAAAACGTAAACAACACTGCTTTAGAACCACCCAATAATTCCCAACTGCAGGAAAATGTTTTGAAAATGTTGCAGCAGTAATGAAAGTGGATAATAAACGAACGGTGATCTGGACTTGGATGTTGAGTAATTGTCTTGTCTTGGCAGACGGATGTTGAGTTCCTTTAAATGGAGATTCTGATAACATTTTCCAACAAATAAAGTACAGGCCACAATGGGGAACCCGTTTGACAAACTAGAATAATAGATGGCGCAGCGAGTATAAGACCCGAATGACGTACCGGTACTGACGTCACTTTTTTAGCTGTTGATGTCACGCCGTCAAAAAATTTTTTACATTTTTCTACACATCTTTTCCCCAAAAGACGTTGTCAATATTGGCATCCTGTGGCATTTCTGACGAAACAAGGCAGTGATATATATGAAGAACTTTGAAACATTCAAAATTGAACGAAAGAGAGTGGTTTATTTTGGGGCAAGAAGTAAATTGAAATACTGTTAGACAAGCACAGCATTGAACGTCCCCCGTCGCCCCGGGTGCAAGTCCGACGGGCATGTATTTTGAAGATTCCGTTCAGTATTAATGGCACAATCACAGTTTATGTGATTCGGCTTTTTGGCCCCCTGGTGGCAAAGTGGAAAATCAGATTTGGTCGATTCTTTGACGCGACACACCGTTGGCCCA
>NMRB01001499.1:35986-78200 GCA_002633025.1 Notospermus geniculatus
TACTGACAATTCCTCCAAGTTTTGACGGAAGTATGACATAATGACACCTGACCCAGTCCAATAGGCCTACTAATGCGATGCCATGGTAGCGTCATTGACTGGAATTTTGGTTTTAAGCCTGGCGTACATGTACATCACACTTGTGACTGGATACAACTAGTCGCCACTGAGCTACTGGCGACTGGGAGGATCTAGCTGGAACTGGAGGCGACTGATCAGTCACCAGAAATGGTTGATGCACGCACCCTTGCGACTCGCTGGAACTGAGATTTTGCCAGTCGCCACGAGTTGCACATGTTCAACTTTCTAGCGACTAGTTGTACCCAGTTTCATTCAGTTACTGCGATGTACGCGGGCTTGCGACTGATCAGTGCCAGTTTTCTGAACGAAACCTAGTCTCGTCAAGTCTCAACGTCCCGGATGTTACCCGAGTTGCTGTCAGTCACAAGTGCGATGTACGCGGTGGTCAGGACATGATGACTGATTGGATCCACCTAGTTTTACTGAGTTGCTGAATTCGCGATGTGCGTGCAGCGCGTACATCACCAGTGACTGATCAGATCAGTTGCTTCCAGTCGCAAGTGCGATGTACGTCTGACTTTAGGTCGTGAAGAAAATGACGCCGTGGAGCAGAAAACCTGTCTATCGTGGTGAAGTGGTTAATTTTTGTGAAAATATAACAATTTGGTTCCATTCATAAAAATTCCCACAACCCCAATAATAAAATACGCCAGCAACTTGGCTTAAGCTTCCATGAAAAAACAGCAACTTCAATACAACACGTTCAGCTCTCAAAATATAACAAACAAATTCCACATGGTTACATAATTCATTGTATACAAGACGCAGGAACAGAGCGTACCGCTTGGGACAGGCCCTGCGATACAATTGGATAGGATACCATAGGCGTGTTTGGTCCACTTATGTTGATCTGGGGCATAGTCTGTGTCATCGACACCACAGGGGGAATATTTTGTGTGACTGTAACCTGGGACAGGGAAACGTTCGGCAGGTTAGGTAACCCCTGGGTAATTGAGACGGGTGTAACAATGGCAGCGTTGATTGTGTCCGGTCCATTTGCTATCGTCTGCGCCGTCGGAAGATTCGCTTGCGATGCTAATTCAGCAGCTTGTGCTATTTGCTCCATCTGTTGATGTATAGCTTGTTGCGATGCTAATTCTCCGTTAAGTGCTATGGGGTGCGGCAGGCTAGTGTTGATACTTTGCGTCAAGCTCGTACTAAGAGAAGCTAATGCAGGTGAAATGGACGTTGTCACAGCTGGTGTTGCAATTTGACTGACGTTAACTATAGATGGCGTTGAAACAGACTGTACTGACACAGTGTTTGTTTTCGCCACCCGATACCGGGCATTCTGTTCCAAAAGAACTTCGTTCGTAGCGGCTAAGTCACTGCACTGCTTTTTAAGTTCCTCCACTTTTCGGCGTAGAATTGCATTTTCCTCCTCTATAAGTCTGTAGTCAGTGGGCACACTGATTGGCCGTGTCACGGTGGCACTAGTTGTCGTCGTGTGGTTCACGTATCGATCCAAAACATTGTTAAACTCGTAGTCCTCTAGGCGGCGCCGTTTTAACGGCGACTCCAGTTCGTACCTGTCAAGTATATCATCAAACGTATCAAAACGAGATGCGATTAGCGAACGGCTTTGTCGCTCAAGTCTACGCAGTTCAATTTCGTAATCGCTTGCAGAAACGTGGCGGTATTTACACTTTCCACCGCGGCGGCACTCCCCTTTTAAGTAGTCCTTACAGATCGGCACCTCGCCTTTTAGTAAAGGTAACTCACTGGGTTGCACGCCGAGGCCGAGCGCTGCCGCTTGCTGCAACCTCACTGGTAGCTGTCCTGTCTGTTTATAATACTCCTCTTCCTCTCGCGTGCAGTGAATGAATTTACAATTCTGCCGTCTGCAACCAGTGTTTTGAAAATCGTGGCAGAATGTAAACTCCTGTTGTTTTCCGAGAACTCGCGCCTCGAAATTATCAGGGTGGCGGTATTTGCACCTCTTCCCGCGCTTGCAGACATTCCGAAGAAAATCACGACATATGTCGTCTCCAACTTTCCCGTTCATTTTTTCATCATCGCTATTTTTGTCAGACATGTCTGCGGCGATCAACTTGACCTTGACCTTGACCGAAAAACAAAGAAGTAATGGCGTCACAGACTCCGGTGTGTTAGTTAATTCAATGTCGCTGGGAGGATTTGAAACGAACAGCTCAGCACCCAGTCGCGAGATATCAAGCCAAGTTCAGCGTCGCAGGTTTGCAGCACCTATTGCAGTAACCGCAGTGAGTCGTCGGAGATGAACGCACTTTGCGACCACCTGAAAAGATAGGTATGAGTGTTAGAGTATGATTTGTGTTTTACTGGATCACTGAAATTTAAGATTATGAATTTTATACATTGAATTGAGACCCGAGTGCCAAATAGCGCATTATAGAGGCTTTGCATATGACGTCACACAGGCGCGGATCCAAGGGGGGCGCATCCGCCGCACACACACCCTTTCGGCCAAAAAATCTATAAAATCGACCGTGAAATTCTGAAATTTGGAGCAAATCATTGAAATTCACCGCAGATTTCAATGTTTCTAGCACAGTGCACCCCCTCTTTCCCGAAATCCTCGACCCGTCCCTGTCACAAGCCGCCATGCTGGAGGACACATGCTGCAGAGGTGCAGCGAAATGAGCCGTGCATGCCCCAATGACATTACGTCAGACAATGGCGTGGCGCAAGTCACGTCACGGTCGGCTCGCACCTCTGCACCCTGTGTCCTCCAGAATGGCCGCCAGGATGATGTCATTGCGAAGCCTGTATTAGCTCAATGAGGAACCCGCACACTAACGTCACGACGTGGCGCTACGAGCGTTTGTACCGAAGTCTCTGTTTTTCTAAAGTTATTTCCATTTATTTCTGGCGTGAAAATAAACCATTTGTGTTGGTCGCCCAACAATAAAACTTACATCATCTTGTAGCAGATGAAATTTTCTTTTAATCTCATTCCTTTTTTTCTTAAAATGAAGAGATACAATAGCGATAAAAGCAACGTCTTTTGTGTCATTTTTCCTGTAGAAAAATGTACAGGCAATTTTTTCAGGACGCAACGTCAGCACCTCACATGACGTCAATGACACCTAAAATGACGTCATTGACGTAGTTTCGGTACAAGCGCTCGCAGCGCCGACCTGTCGGTGAACGGGTTCTTCATTGACAAATTTGTGCGCCGTGACAGCAAAATCTGTCGGAATGCGCACAGAAGAAGACCCAAGGTAATACCAACGGTTTGTTGATTTCAGGATTGTCTACCCATTGCGAATATATTTGACTTTGTCCATTTCTGCAGTTGTTCTCTGGTGTCATCTTGGGTCTACTTTCTGGCGCATTCCGACTCATTTTGCTGTCACGGGTCACATTTACGACGATGTTTCCAGTGCGCCACTCAGGCAGCCCATGTCTGATTAGGAATTCTTCACAAGATTTAGATCATGAATCAATGCTGGCGGATTATAAATCCCTTGACATTCAAAAAACCAGCTCACATCCGTTCAATATGAGAGAGCTATAATGTCGGTAAATCCTTCGTTATACATTTCAACACGTAACGAACAACTCCATCGGGAAAAACAACCAATTAACATGAATAAAATAGCGGTTGATTTCATGGAAATTTCAGTCAGTCACGCTACACTTAGTGCCTGAACTGCACTTCATTCCACATCCGACTGGCGCGAGGTTTTCAGCCGATATCTCCACAACGGCTGGGTCAAATTCAACATACCATACATCAATTGACTTGTCTTTCTTGCCGGTATCTTTCCGCTATCTTCATTTTTCGCGCAAGGCCAACATAACGGATCCCTTTCTCAAAACCCATTTCATTTCGCCANAGCAGTGAATGGTGCTGATGCATTGTCCACCACCTCAATTCAGAAGACTCCGAAGTCGACCTCATCGTCTGCTTAAAGGAGTTAGACGCCGAAGTTGTAAACAAGCTGGTTTGTTTACAAATATGGTCGGCAAACTAGTTTTATTCCTTCGTGCAGGTGGCAGCACCCGTGATCGTTAGACTGGTTCCCGGTCCGATGCAACTCACGATATTCACGTTAGTACATATCACCGACAATAGGTGGCAGCACCGCAGGCGTCCGTGGATAGAGAACCAGTGATTGAGTGTTTACAACTTCGGCGTCTAACTCCTTTAAGAGAAGGTGGCCCATCAGATCCATGTCTGTGTACATGTGCGTGTTTTTCCTGATCTCAGTAGCTACGGTTACACCTGTTGAAAATACCCGTGTTTTTCCAGACCCGTGTCAAACCCGTGTGTGCGAAAATCCCAGCGAGAGGTCACACTACTACATTGTAGTTAAGTAGCCCGGCGACAGTTGCGCTGCATGCATTAACTTTTCGGTCATTTCTGTATTGGCACACATTGTTGGAGGCGCGAAAATGACGTCACTTAATGGCTGTGCCATCTGTAGTCGTGCGACGAACTAACGTAAACACGGGGATTTCGAAAAGCACGGCGAGCTTGCTGTGTTTCAAAAACCCGTGTTTTTCAGACACGGGTTTCTCGAAGCCCGGGAATTCATAGGTGTGACCGCAAAAAAACCGGGGATTTTATGTAGTTTAACCACGACTAATATCTAATGCATCCAACTAGAAGCATAGATAAACCATGCAGCGGCTCCCTTCTGTACACGGACCACACACACAAATCCGCATACATGGTTAACCTGCTTTAATCCCTTCATTGCCAAAACCTTTTTAAGGGCTTTGCATCAATATTGCACTGGTTGCCGAATCTAACAACTGGATACTTGCTTACCAATCTGTCTGACTGGTTTCCGACCAGTTTTCAATGTGAAATTGACAGGCTAATGTAGTGACGCTGAGTAAAGCGACTAACACCCAGAAGGGACAGAAGTTTTCAATTACTTGATTGACAATCACCATTAACTGCAAACGATATCTCTATACTCCCTATCCTGTTGTTGTTGGAGGGAGTGGTATCAAGGCTACGGACAAACGTATGGGGGCAGTTACCAAATTCAGGTGGCTCAAACAAATCAACTCAATAGCTGCATGTTCACTGGCAACATTCACCAGGGGCGTATTCGAATCCCCGTTCTTGACAACACTCGTGCTGACCCAGTTCATGTAGTTTCTGACTCAACTCGAGAACGGTAGTCTCAAACACCGAGACGCAACCCGTGTCGGGCCGAGAACATGTTCTTCTCACTCCCCACTCAGCAGAGGGTTGAGACTTAACATATGCCTTATGATGTGGTGTTGCTGATGATTCCCATGCGTCAAGCCAAGCGGGCACAGTGCCATTGGCACAATTTTTGTATTAGACTTTACCGTCAGGACCAAAGCCATAGCATTATTGGCCCTGGTAAGTACGGAAGAGGCCATCTCAAGCTACTCATGTTCCTCACTTGGATGGGGTCTTTTAGGCGAGACTTTTTTTATACCTTGGTTAGCGTGCCCGCCGCTCCGTGAATTCCCGAAAAAAAAATAAAAATAAAATTTTATTTTCGGCCATTTAGCGTGCCCGCNACCGATTAGTTTGCGATTAATATGTTTTTTCGGGCATTTTGTGGTTTTCTACCGATTTCACAATTAAGAAATGAATCCGATTGGTTAAAATCCATGCGGGGTTTACATAGGCCAGCTATTACCGACGGAGTCCGAAAGTGGGACGGAGACTGATGAGCACACATTCAATCTCGGGCTCACGGGCGGACGAGCAAATACCTATACGATGGTTTGTGTAATTAGTTCGACCTCGATGTAGCGCCGAGGTTGAGAAGCACGTGGATTTATATTTAGAAGTGGTTTGAGGTCAGTCTCTATCTTTAGTCATAGTGCATTATGAGCGTTTTCATTACGACGAGCCGTGGATTATCACTCACACTTTTTGTGCGAGTACTGGGTTGGGCTTGTTTTGTTTCATCATGATGGAGAGGGAGGGTTGATTTACTTTTTTCAGTCGGTGTGTGTTGGCCTGAATTTGAATGCACTTTGCGCAGGCTATGACAACTTAGTCTGTCCATTGCGGGGTCCATTGGACTGTTTTATAGTGTAGCAGTAGGCCTATCAGGTTGAGCACTTACTTCGTGCTCTTGTATCGAAGGCAGTTTTGTGTGTTTGTGCGAACATTCTTTTTCAAACTCTTTCCACGTGAACCATTTACGCCGCCAGGCTTGTTTCGAAACTTATTTGTGAAGAAACCACTTTTATTTTTCATGTACTGGAAGAAGATATTCCCTATTTTACTAAAGTACCGAAATGCTAGAGAAATGCTACTTTCGAGTCGGTAAAATATCTGAGTTTTGCCACCTGAAACAACTCCCGAAGTGTAACATTCGGCCGGAGCCTTTCACACCGCGGGATGTCATGACGTCACGTCACAGCGTGAGCATTGTGTCGGCCTGTACATCCGTGCATGCCAATGCAACGTCACGGGGGGACGTCATGATGATTCCACGTGTTTATGTAAACATAGAAGTGCAAACTTTTTGGTTTCCACGGCAGTCACGCACGGAGACAGCCAAGTAAAGATAAATACTAACATCCATTTTGATCTAGAAGCGGTGGGTGACACACTGGTATGCTTGGTTAAGGCATCCCGCCAGAAATAAATTCAAGGTGCCCCATTAAAAAGAGGTTACCCTGATCAAATCATGTAAGCATGTTCCACAATCAATGATATATAGCTGCATGCTCATTGGCAACATTCATAGCTTTGGTGAGTTTGCCATCACCTAGGGCGTGTTCAAATCTGTTCTTGACAACACTCGTGCTGACCCAGCTCATGTAGTTGCTGCCTCAACTCGAGAACGGCAGTCTTGAACGCCGAGAACGCAACCCGTGTCGGGCCAAAAACGTGTTCTTCTCACTCCCCACTCAGCGGAGCGTTGAGACTTAACATATGCCTTATGATGTGGTGTTGCTGATGATTCCCTGACACCATGCGTCATGCCAAGCGGGCACAATGCCATTGGCACTATTTTTGTATTGTAGACTTTACTGTCAGGACCAAAGCCATAGCATTAATTGGCCCTGGTAAGTACGGAGAAGGCCATCTCAAGCTACTCATGTTTCTCACTTGGATGGGGTCTTTTACTTGCCCTTGCAAAGGCACAAGGTACAGGACATCAGGGGTGACTGTCCCATGCGATGGACTGAATTGCCAGGGATAATTAGTCCCATAAGGCCGCTTGCTGCTTGCTGAACGGATGTGATAACCACTCGGCTATCAAGACTATCAAGACTTCTCAATTATTGCTCTTCCTTCATAATGATCAGGAACCATTTAAGCATAACACTTGTGACTGGAGACAACTAGTCGCCACTGAGCTACTGGCGACTGGGAGGATCTAGCTGGAACTGGAGGCGGCTGATCAGTCGCCAGAAACGGTTGATGTACGCACCCTTACGACTCACTGGAACTGAGATTTTGCCAGTCACCGCGAGTTGCACATGTTCAACTTTCTAGCAACTAGTTGTACCCAGTTTCGTTCAGTCGCTACGATGTACGTGGGCTTGCGACTGATCAGTGCCAGTTTTCAGAAAAATAGTGCCAATGGCACTGTGCCCGCTTGGCTTGAAGCAGTTTGGCCCCCTAGAGACAAAGTCAAGAATCAGATTTTGCCAAAAATTCATCTGAGTTGTTACAGCCTAGAGGTACATGTAGATACGCGCAATGTTTCAAAGCAATAGGTCAAACCGTTACAAAAAGAGCCAATATCGTAATTTCAAGCAAACTTTGACCTCCGTGAACTTGAAAAGTAGGTCAAATTGAAACGCGAGTACTATATCTTATGTATCCCTATTAGATATACCCATGATAAAAATTTGACAAAGATCCGTATCTTGGGAAGGGAGAAACAGTACTTTCAGTGATTTTGGTTTTGGCCCCCTAGTGGCAAAGTCAAGAATCAGACTTGGCGAAAATTTTGTCTGTAGGTTGCTGTAACCTAGAGGTACATGTGTACAAAGTTTCAACACGATAGTTCAAACCATTATCAAAATACAGCCCTTTGAAATTTTTCACAAAACGCCCCCTGGAGGCCAAAATAGGAATCTAACCGTGGTCAAAATCGAACTCGATCTAGATCTTAGGCCCATATACACACCCACCAAAGATAAAAAAGATTCGTCAAAAAATAAAGGTGCTAGAGCGCTAACGAGCCAAAAGTTTACGGACGTACCGCCGTACCAACGTACGGACTGATGCACGACAGACCACCACTCAACGACCCCAACCACAGCATAAGCCCTGCTGGGCCTTGCGGCCAAGCGGGCTAACAAAACCGAGTCTCATTGGGTCCCAATGCCCCGGATGTTACCTGAGTTGCTGTCAGTCGCAAGTGCAATGTACGGGGTCAGGACATGACGACTGATTGGATCCTCTTAGTTTTACTGAGTTGCTGAATTTGCGATGTGTGCACAGCGCGTACATCACCAGCGACTGATCAGGACCCATGTTCCCGAAGCTGTCGTAAGGTTAACGATGTCGTTACGATATGCATTTTACCAGTTTTAACGACATCGTTAACCTAACGAAGGCTTCGGGAACATGGGTCCAGGGCTGGGTTGCACAAAACTCATGTTAGCGCTAACATGATGTTAGCGCTAACATCGTGTTAAATGACGTAAAATGACAATGGATTTTGACGTCATCTAACATAAAAGTTAGCGCTAACACCATGTTAGCGCTAACATGAGTTTTGTGCAACCGGCCCCAGATCAGTTACTTCCAGTCGCAAGTGCGATGTACGCTTGGCTTTAATGCTACTTTAATGCGAAGGTCGGACAAATATTAGATAACAAGTAGACTTTACTGAGTGACCACATTGTCGATGGTGAGACAGGACAAAAGCAGGGTCGGACAAACACAATGAAATTGACATGACCGACGTCACTCGGGCGGTTTGCTATTCCACAATGAATTTGTCTAACAATTCTGATT
Source organism: Notospermus geniculatus (assembly GCA_002633025.1). Taxonomy (NCBI): domain Eukaryota; kingdom Metazoa; phylum Nemertea; class Pilidiophora; order Heteronemertea; family Lineidae; genus Notospermus; species Notospermus geniculatus. Next base: position 44,979 of record NMRB01001499.1, read on the forward strand.
GAAACTTTCCCTCAGCCTCCAAGCGTTGCATCATCAATAACATTGTCTGGTATTCTCCTCTTGCGCATTTCATCAACAAGAAAATAATGCTGGAAATTCAACAATCTGTTTCTATCAATAAGTTATTCTTCTCTGAGCAGGCAGGAAAAACGTTGATAAAAACGTCTTGACAAGATCTGAATACATCTGAGTTGAGTGAATTATCTTGTCTTTGAACATCAGTATCAAGTTAATGATGCAAATCGATTTTCCTAAAAATATGCGAGCTGTTTTAGGGTGAAGGGAACGTACATGTAGTTCAAAGGGCGAAGTGACCGTAGGCCTTGATGTGTCAAGATGCTACAGGCAGATAGCTATGAGGCCCATATCAGTGTGGTCACTTCATCACAGGTGGCGCTAGCAACTGACAACCTATGGATTTGGGCTCAAATGTTGATGTTTAGTGTATTTTACTTGCAATACATGTCAGAGTTAGATTCTTATGCTAACCAACTGGTAATGAGCACAATATGCCAAAGGCAGACTTTACATTGGGTGAAACGCGACACGAACACGCAGGTGAATATTGGCTTCACAAAGGATTCATCCCCATGAAATCTTTATTCACCTGCATGTTCGTGTCGCGTGTTATCCGATGTAGTCAGCGTAAACGTGTTGCTCCACGTGACAGTTTTTTGTCGAAAGTTTGCTGCCAGATAGTAACTACTGTCCATAGACTATCCCGTGGAAGTTGTTCAGCTAGTGAGAGTGTGACAGCAACTATCTGACAGCAAACTTTCGACAGAAAACTGTCATGTGGAGCCGCACCTTTCCGCCTTAAGGCTGGCTGTCCATTCACGCGATTTGCGAGCGGCAGACACTCGAAAGCATTGTTTGTTTCTGCCGCGTTGGTCGTGGACAAAGGATGCGACATCGCGTGGCACGAAAATTGCGTGAATGGATTCTTAGCCTAAGAGGAGGCTGCCTGTAGGGCCCTGCAGCAAAAGCTTTCTTCAGAAGAACCAAGTTGAGGAAAGTATAACGCTTTTATCTGCATTCCATTACGTTCGCATAACGTACAAACTGGCATTTAGACACTCCATGCTGCCTCAGTTGCAGAGAGACTGAAAGTGCACACCTATAATAGTGAGTTTTTGCAACAACCCGTTACACCAACAACAAAGTGATTTGCCTATTTTGTTCAAGTCAGCTTTTAACTGTGGAAGTAATCCCTGCCTAATACTAGCCGTGGTTACACTACATATACATAGAAATCCCCGGGTTTTTTGACACCCAGGTCTAGCCCGGCTCTGAAAAATCTCTCCTGAGGCCCGTGCCCGTCAACACTACTCAAATTTTGTGACGAGGACCTAAATTAAGCCCTCCAAAAACCGTTCGAGCTCGGAGGGGATTATTACACCGTGTTTTTAACAGGTGTGGACAGAAAAAACCCGGGTTCGACACAGGTTTTTTATGTAGTGTAACGAGGGCTACTGTTGTAGACCAACTGGGTTGCTGCAAAATGTAAAGGTAGATGACAAATGCAATCAGCTAGAGGTACAAAAGGGTTTTCAAAGGGATTTTTAGGGCTTAGGGCTTAGGATTAGATCATTCCTCAAATGGTTAAGGCCCCTATTACATAAGTATACGGTATACAAAAACGCCAGTTAACAATGGCTTCACGGTCGTGAATCCTTGGGAAGCCTTTGTTAACAGGCGTTTTCGTATACCGTATCCTTCTATGTAATAGGGCCCTTAGGGTCGGGGGTCAGCCATATATATTTTTCTAAGTCCACTGAAATGTACCCCTAGGTGATTGCAGTTAACACCTACCGTTGCAAAAAGTTACTATTGTGGTTGAACCAAGCATTTGGGGTTTGGCTACATTGTAGGTCAACATTTCTGGGCTAAAGTTTAGAATCCCCGATCGGAAGTGACGTTACTCCACGGCACACAATGGAAATCCTATTGTACAATGCGGCTTATTCTGTCAATCGATGACCTTTTTTGGGCACTGATCAGGGATTCTAAACTCGTTCCCTTTTCTGTTGCTCGAGGCAAAATGCGATTGAACTCAGCATTCAGTTTTGCTTAAATATGTATTCTGTTTGTCAACAACTCTCTTACAAAATAAGAAATAGAAATAGGGTTTCTAAGGTGAAAGACATTGCTTCCTACCAGAATCGAACCCACGGACCCTCGCATAAGGCATCAATCGCCAGCACGAAGGGGCAGCACGCCTTAAACCACTAGGCCAAATCCCCATCTTCAAAAAAAGATGGTTCAATGGCCCATGTTTAAACGAGGCGTCCATCAGTACCCTGCGAGTAGTCCAAAACTCTCTTACAAAAGGTGTGAAACAGAGTATCATAGCTGGTATTAAAGTTAAAAGTTAAAATTTGGGTTTATAGTCTGATATCAACAATGGTAGAGGTGTCATCTGACTTTACACTTTAACCCCAGTCTATCCTGAAACCTTTCAGTAGAACTCAGATGAGCTGCTCATTCAGCACTACAATCTGAGCATTTCCGACCGGTACCATTTATACAGCTGGGGGGTTATTCACAAAAGTCTCGCAACTTTGCATTCTCGCAGTCCCGTGCGAGGATACTTGCGAGGGCAATAAGAGACCTCTTAGCTTGCGATGCGTGGTATTCACTAACGCTCTCTCATCTCTTTCGCATGTTGCGTGACCTCGCATCAACTGCGAGATTGAATTACATGTATGTCACACACGTGGGACGACTGTACTAGGAGCCCTCTCACCACTGTCTGTACGCGGCACTTGGGATATCGCAACACCTGCGAGACTTGGGTGCTTTTGCGCAAAGTGTTGTAGACCCACGATTCGACAATTCTGCTCACAGAGGGCCGACTTAGGCCTATTCCAACGATGTCCCCACTGACGATTTGGAAGTATCTGAGTGCACACAGTAGGCCCTATTAAGAGTGGCGGGAATAACATGCGACCTCATGGTACGTGGCTCAATGTCATCTCAAACATCAAGTATGAGTTGTTCGTGGCATGCGGAATCTGTTAAGCAAATCTGTATCATCATAAATGTCTCAAGGGTTCGTCCGGTCCCTACAAATTCGAGGCCTCCGGTTCAATCTATTATTTTGCTCGGCATCTAGCGCAAAATTCACCACCGCCATGATGCTGAATCGCGTTGCGAGACCTTTGAGGGAGCTCCCGAGCTCTCGCAAATTTCAGCCGATTTGCGAGATAGTTTGTGAGATCTCTGCGTTATCGCAAAAATGCGAGGCTTTTGTGAATACGGCTGGAAAATTTGCGAGGTCGATACCAGACTGTTGCGATATCGCAACGCCTGCGAGACTTTTGTGAATAGGGCCCCTGGGTGGAGAGAGGCCGGTGAGGCAAAGAGACTTGCCCAAAGTCTCACGCTCAGCGGGATTCGAACCCGGGACCCTCTGACCACTAGTCGGAGACCCGAACCAGTACTGTCTGAACATCCCTTGTTCCTACCTGACATATGGCACACGTTCATTATACCATATCCAGGTGGATGGTCCTCTTGGGCCGAACTTCAGATAAATCGATGCCATCCACCTGAGGGAGTCATCAACATACGCACACGAGATAGTGCTGAGTAGGAACGCTGTCGTGAACTTCGATCAATTGTGTATCAATTTATAATCAATTTATCAATTCTCTGTATCTTACACTTACTGACTGCGTGCCGACCATGTGTTCAAGAATTAATTGAAACAATCAGACTATTATACTGAGCCTCACTGGTGTCAACACTGTTGAATTTCGGCACGGTCATGTTTAAACTCAGAGCCGGATCCAGGATTGACAGAAAGGGGGCGTAGCTCGACGGAGGTGGCGAGCACTGAAAGTGCAAATCCCAAAAGGGGGTCTGGCCCTCCCCAGAAAAATTTGACAATTTAAGTGCTTTTAGATGCATTTTCCTGGCATCTGAGAGCAAAACACTCGAATTTTTATGTGATTAAATTTTTCTTGATAAAAAAAATCATTACTCTGCCAAAAATAGGGGGCGTATGCCCCCCCCCCACCCCCTGGATCCGGCCCTGAAACTGATGTCACAGCAGACATAAGATATAAAATCATTGGTTTCTCTGTCTATATAATGAATTTATAGGGCCGTTTAGATGACAGGCAAAAATCCACATACAATCCACTCGAATCCGAATGTGGTTAAAACCTCTTGCACGTGAACGCTACCCAATGTGGTTGATTCCGGATTTAAAGTGTCCCAACAATTTTACTGACGCGCGCATACTACACGCCATCATACTACACGTAGCCTGCGCGTAGCATACACGTAGAATGTGTACAGCAAGTGGACTTTAATTTTGGACTGTACTTAATACTGTATGTCATAAATTATTCAAGCCAGAATGTTTTGACCTTGAAATTTTTACCATAATCCTATCACCCTGGAACTCAAGGCTTGCCATGGAACATTTCGATTTAACATTTGTCATTTGTTTTTCTGGTACATTCCCCCAGGTGAGCACATGCTCCATGGACCATTTCATTTGGCTTGTCGTCTAAACAGCCCTAATATTGTTACTTTTCGTCCTATCTAAAATGCCACTCAAAGAATTTGTCACAGACATCTCGTAAAGAACAGACCACAATAGGGCCATTTAGACAACAAGCCAAGAAACCACATTCAGATTCAATCCGATTGGATCCGATCGACCCGCATCCGGTCTCATTTGCGTTTAGACGAGATTTGAATGTGGTCGTATGTGGTCCAATGTGGATTCGGGACCATTTTAAATCCACATTGGACTGCATTGGGTAGCGTTACACGCAAGAATTTTGAGCCACAATCGGATTCGATCGAATCGCATGTGGATTTTTGCCTGTCGTGTAAAAGGCCTAATATGTGCATATTGGTTGGAGCTGGCTTTCATACACACCTGGCAAGAGTAATTATCCGCAAATACCTTCCCAATGAGTTCAGCCTGCTGGCATTGGTTCAGTGGTTTGATCTGGAAAGAGAAAATAGGAACGATTCTAAATATAGTGAAAATAACTGAATACTTTTATTTTTGATATGACTTTTAATTAAAACATTGATCTGTGGAGCAGTCAAAAGGCTACAAATGAACGTCCTCTGTTTCTATTATCACTAAAGATCCTTTCAACCGTTTCAGAGACCAAGGGCACCTCGGTCTAGGGCACCTCCCCTAACCCCCTGCTATGCCACAGATATCTACATGTATGGATGACACGTCAGTCTAGGNTGCTTTTGTGACTGAACACGTGTTATGATAAACACCTCAGGGATGACAGCTGTCAATCATGGCCGCCGTGCATGCAGTCTGTTGGGTGCTTCGGCAAGGTGCTTCGGCGACGTTTTCTTCTGCGTGCTCCGTCTTAGGCCTATGAGAAATGAGGAATACACAGCAGGCCTACTATACACAGAGGACATTCGCCCCAGCCGTTCTCGTATTTAACAAGATCAAAGGTCACAACAGGTAGGTACCGGTAGGCCTAACGGAATGGCTTTGGTGAGGGGAACGATCTCTACTGCGCATGCACATTTTGACGTTACCTGAATTAGCCGTGTAGGCGGCGCTGAGACACGAGTTGTGTATCCTCTCCAGTCATTCCGATGCTGCAGCTTCAGCTTCCCGGCAAAGAATCAACAAAAAAGGCCGCAGTGTCACAAAAATACCATTCTGAAATGCTCCTTGAGCCACTGCACACTCGGTGCGTGGCCTTCGCGCCGTATGTGCACGGGACGTGCGCTTACGGCGCGAGGCATGATACTGTGCACTGCGCAGTCGGCGCACGTCCCGTGCGTGGCCCATGCACGGCGTGTAGAAGACGCTGTGTGTGTGACGTGCACGTACGACGCGCCGTCGGTGGGTAGCCCGCGCGCGGGGTACACGTGGCACGTGCACAGCAAGTGGACTTTAGTTTTGGCCTGTACTGTATACGACATGTTTGTTTGAGCCAACCAGCAGTTAATTAAGTTTTGTTGACCAGAATGCTTCATCGGTATCAATCTTTTTAAAGCCATTTACACACAATCGGAAATCAAAATGGTAATGCAGTCCATGGTCAGCATCTCAGAATATTAGTCGACTTGAATCAATAGGAAATACAAAGGCAATAGTGGCACAACACCGTGATATGTTTATTTCAATAGCCGGTGGGAAATCCACCCGCTGTCAAGGTGATTATATTGGACATGCCACATCAAGTGTGATCGGCAACAGCATTTCTTATGAAATGGTCCATGGACCATGTGCTCACCTGGGTGCCGAATTGATGTTCCAGGGAAACATCATACGTGGTATTGTGCCTTTTCGGCCGGGAACCACCGACAGATTTTCTGTCGTCAAATCGGCCAATCAGAAGCTAGCTTATAGCAGGATCCTGGCATAAAACCAACCCCGAATACTAGAGCAATGTCGATGGGGAGCCCATTGCATATCTCCCCGCTTTCGAAAGGAAGTAATGGAGACATGGTTATTTTTCCTGTGTCTTTCATATATTGACCCCTGGTGGGAAGAGGCCGAGTTCAATCGAAGTACATTGGGGGTTGGGAGTGTTGTGCACATTAGTGGATGGGTACATAGTATATACCAAAGTTTCAAACTCCTCCACTGAACGGTGAAGGAGGAGATATCACTTTTGGATGGCTCATGGTTTTTATCGAAGTTTGACCCCTGTGACCTTGAAACTAGGTCAAGGTCAAAACCCCTATGATATATTGTGTAGCTGTTGCAGATAAACCTTCACACAAAATTTCATCACTTTATCACAATTACTTTAGGAGTAATGACCATAAATGTGTTTTTCACATAATGCCCCCTGGTGGAAAGGGAGTTGGACCGCAATTCCAAGAGTGTTGTGCACAATAGTGGATGAGTACCTAACATATACCAAAGTTTCAAGCTCCTCCATTCAACGGTCCAGGAGGAGATATCACTTTCGTACGGTTCTGGTTTTTATTAAAGTTTGACCCCTGTGACCTTGAAAGTAGGTCAAGGTCAAAACCCGTACGATATATTATGAAGCTGTCACAGATAAACATTCACACAAAATTTCGTCACTTTATCACAATTACTTTAGGAGTAATGACCATAAATGTGTTTTTCACATATCGCCCCCTGGTTGAAAGACAGGGAGTTGGATCGAAATTCCAAGAGTGTTGTGCACAATAGTGGATGAGTACCTAATATATACCAAAGTTTCAAGCTCCTCCGTTGAACGGTCTAGGAGGAGATATCACTTTCGGACGGACGGACAGCCGGACTGACGGCGGAGGGTAAAACAATATCTCCCCGACTTTTTTCAAAAAGCGGGGAGATAACAAGTGACCTATAATTTTTAACGGGCCGATGTAACGCTCTTTTCCTGCTGGAACTGGAGGCAACTGATCAGTCGCCAGAAACCGTCGATGTACGCACCCTTGCGACTCGCTGGAACTGAGATTTTGTCAGCCGCCGCGAGTTGCACATGTTCAACTTTCTAGTGACTAGTTGTACCCAGTTTCGTTCAGTCACTGCGATGTACGCTGGCTTGCAACTGATCGGTGCCAGTTTTCTGAACGAAACCTAGTCCCATAAGTCTCAATGCCCCGGATGTTACCTGTGCCAGTTGCAAGTGCGATGTACACAGTCAGGACATGACGACTGATTGGATCCTCCTCGTTTTACTGAGTTGCTGAATTTGCGATGTGCGCGCAGCGCGTACATCACCAGCGACTGATCAGATCAGTTACTTCCAGTCGCAAATGCGATGTATGCCTGGCTGTTATTTAACGGCAAGTTCTCAATCTTGTTATCAAGCGATAAAATAGCTCAGGAGAGCAATGATCATGACTTGATGCTGACACTGAGTGATGGTAAAATGCAGCACAAATATCTCCATCTAATCTACTACTTGAAGAACTCTTCCTGATCTCTGCATCTTGAACGCAGCATCTTAACATCTCCTTATACCCCAGGCATCTCAGCTTGTTGACATCTCCACCCAGGGCATCTACTTAAAGCTAAACTAACAACCAACGGAAGCTTCTAATGTAAATCTTAATTTGCAATTTCTTGCATCTCCAACTTGCATCCTAAGTATCGCACTTCAAAATCTTTGAGCAAAAATTACCATCTTTCCCCTAGATCGCATCAACTCATAAATATCATTTCCGCCGTGCGCTCAGACCCTTCATCACAATCAGCCATTCATTTTCCCATAATTCTCTTTTCGGTGGAGTGCATCGTGGCGTAATTACACCTCTATCAATATGAATAAAACTAGTTACCTGTTTACGCATTCAGTGTGGTTGCCGTGGAGACGTTATTTAGGAAGTGGTGACCCATGTACTCGGAGCCCACGTCCAAATGGAAGCTAACAAAATCATCTCGTTGTGCCCGCTGAAACATTTTATTCAATTCTCTAAAAGAAATCACAATGAAGTGACTTCTTTTTCTATCAGTGTCAGCGATGAAAGTCAGCGATTTAGAAGTCCATGTCAAAGGAACACCAGCGAAACTTTTTACATGCCATTGTCATCATGACGAATTCATGCGGTGAGTTTGCTGTCTATCGTGAACACTGGAATGAATCCATCTACATTATCCCCAAAAGTCATCACCCACGGAACGAATTCCGAGATGACTAAGGAAAGATATTTGATGGTAATTAAATGGTCCATGGACTGTGTGCTCTCCTGGGTAAAAAGTTAGCCTGGTTCCCTGGCCACCGTCGAGGTGGCGCTGCGTAGACGGAGGCCAGGCAGTAGCCGTTGAGCATGGTTGAGAAGTGACGTCATGGGCAGGAGACTAAGCCAGCCTACCGATTCTGTGTAATCGATTCGACCAAGTAAAAAATACTTCAAACTCATAAATGCATGTAAATGTACGTTCTTTTTACCAGTGCTGTATGTAACAAGTATGAATTAGCTAAATCCATATTTTTCCTCTATCGTTATTCCCAAATTCGCCCTTTTCATTGTCAGATTAATTGACGCTATGAATCCCGAGGCCATACCCTTTCCCCTGAATTCAGGGGAAAGCAACGGCTACTGCCTGGCCACCGTCTACGCAGCGCCATCTCGACGGTGGCCAGGGAACCAGGCTAGGTGAATGTAGCAGCAGAACTAATGATAAATGTTAGATGAAATGTTCCAGGGCAAACCTTGGGTTCCTGGGTGATACGATTATGGTCAAAATTTCAAGGTCAAAACATTCTTCCTTGAGTGATTTATGACATATGTGCTGGTCCATTTTCCAAAATGGTAGCTTGGTAACCATAGGGGTCCAATTGGATGAAAATCTGCTGTACACATAGAGGGTATCAAAATTGATTGGGCACCTCCCAAACCCAACCCACTATGCCAGGGAAATTCGAAGGCAATCCATTCTTGACTTATGAGGCGGAATAGGCTGTGCACGTGACGTCATCAGCCCGCGTGCTGCGATGTGACGCCATGTTGGATGGAACGTTCTGACATTCTGATGCAGTGCATGTGACGGTCTGCTCCGTCCATTTTCCATCCAACATGTGGCGGCATACCCATTGATGACGTCATTTGATGACGTCAGTACATAGCCTCTATTGGGAGTGTGGTGGCGGCAGACGCGACGGCAGTGAACAGAAACACTCTGAGAACATAATCATGCCCCCATCTCAGAGGCATAATACTGTAAACCGTGAAATTTTCGCGGCGCTAAATGTTCGCAATTTTTTGGGTCTACGAATTCGCGAAGAATAATTTTTCGGGATTGGAACCCTTCAGCTTCATAAAACCTCAAGAACCAATGATTTTCGCGCGATTTATGTTCGTGTTTTGACCCTCGAGCGCGAAAATCGCTAAAATAAAACGCACGCGAAAATTTCACGGTTTACAGTAATGGAAGATATCTGATGGTGAAATCAAATAACCCCTCTTCAAATTATTTCCTGACGAGACCAAAGAACACAATTTCATTGAAAGATTTTGTCAATCCTGACAAAGAACACCATGATTCACCAACCGTATCATTTTACAGAATCAAAGTCTAAATTAGAATCACCAACAACACTCCACATCAACAACGCTCATCACCAACAACATCAAACAACTAATGTCACTTGAACTATCCAAAATTGGTGTTGACATCAAACATTATTCTCATTGCTGAAAAAATCCACATTACAGTTATTGAACGATTTGGTTGTTGAGCATTTGAACCTTCGTGCAAATCTCTTATGTTTTCTGGATGCAAGGTGCCCTATGGCCAATGTACGCTGCAAAAACTTGTATGGATTTTGTTCCGTAATGAACTATTACGAGAATTCTCGAGCGCCGATGATTGCGTTATAATTCTATTGGCCAGGGTTCTCATTATTGCGTGTTGAACTTATGGCAAAAGTGAAAACGCTGCCACTTCACAACATTCAAAGGTTATAGAGAGGAAAGGTTTGGCCGATTTGCTTGGGCCATCTTGCCGTGATGTAAGCCAAGCTCTTCTAAACAGGACAGGTGAAAATCTCAGTTCTACAACCAGTACTCATTGGTGACCCGGCACAACAAAATGAGTCTGAAGTCGCACAGAAGAAGACCGAAGATGACACCAGACAACAATTACAGAAATGGACAAAGTCAAATTTCACAATGGGCAGACAATCCTGAAATCAACAAACCGTTGGTGTCACCTTGGACATGTTGGGTCTTCTTATGTGCGCATTCCGACTCATTTGTTGTGCTTGGTCACATTTGTATTTGGATTTGATTTTTCCATCAGGGCCGAAGCCAAAGCATTATTGGCCCTGGTACTTTGGAAGAGGCCATCTCAAGCTACTCATGTTGCTCACTTGTTATAGGGTAGGCCCATAGGAGCCAGGGGGGGCCCCAGCCCCCCACTTTTTTGCCAAAATTTCCTTGGCCCAAATGTCCATTTTATATGTCCAAATTTTTGCTCACAGATCCCAGGAAAATGCATCTAAAGCACTTAAATTGTTTGGGCTTCCCACTTTCCGGTGCTTACCGCCTCCGTCGAGCTACGCCCCCTTTCTATGCAATCCTGGATCCGGCACTGCCAAGGGCTCCCCCACTCATCAGAGGGCTGCTACGGGCCTGTAGGGGCCTTAATACCACCTCGGCCACTCTGGTTCATACAGAAGTACAGAAACAGAAAAGAACTCCCAATACCAATAGATCTAGCCACCAAGAGAGAACATAAACCAGCATACCTTTCAGAGAACTAATCCAAAACTGTCAGAACAAATCCTCCATGAAATCAACACTGAGACACCTCGCCACATTCCAGACGGCGTCGTACCACCAACTGCAGCATATGGCCCATTACACCTAACTATCAAAGCGGGAATACTCGACTATTGATCCACACGACAGAACCATGTCACAGCTGACCATATTTAAAGACCTGATTCTGTTTAAACGAACCATGGTTGAGGAGATCGTCAAAACAATCCGACTTGAGATTTCCCAAATTAGAAGTACCGTCGAAGTACCATCTTTGAACAATGGAGACTTTCCAGCCGCTGGCGGCCCCACCAGTAGCGGTCCTAGAACGTCACAAATTTGATGTCACAAGCGTAGGCCACGGCGTCACGTCATTATAGACTAGATGTAACGCAATCGGGGCGATTGCAAGTATGCCCCCGCTCTGGTGCATCACGCTGAATATCGGGTCACCTGTTCTTGAGTCACGATCCAGAATGCAAAAACAAAGATGTCTTCCTGGCAGCCATATTGAATATTGGGTCACAACTAAAATCGATAGGGAACCTCCCCCGATCCAGCCCATTACACCATACAAATATGGAATAAATCAGGCAACCCGTTCTTGAGTTACGGTACGGAATGCTAAAACCAACATGTCTTCCTGGCGGCCATATTGAATATCAGGTCGCAACCAAAATCGATAGGGAACCTCCCCCGATGGACCCCATTACACCATGCAAATATGAGATCAATCGGGCATTCCATTCTTGAGTTATGGTCCGGAATGCTAAAACCAAGATGTCTTCCTGGCGGCCATATTGAATACCGCGTCGCAACAAAAATCGATAGGGAACCTCCCCCGATCGACCCCATTAAACCATGCAAATATGAGATCAATCGGGCATTCCGTTCTTGAGTTATGGTCCGGAATGCTAAAACCAAGATGTCTTCCTGGCGGCCATATTGAATATCGGGTCGCAACCAAAATCGATAGGGAACCTCCCCTGATCCACCCCATTACATCACGCAAATATGAGATAAATCGGGCAACCCGTTCTTGAGTTACGGTCCGGAATGCAAACTCCAAGATATCCTCCTGGCGGCCATATTGAATATCGGATCGCAACCAAAATCGATAGGGCACCTCCTCTGATCCACCCGGTTACACCACAGAAATATGAGATCAATCCGACAACCCGTTCTTGAGTTATAGTCCGGAATAGGGTGCGGCGGCGGCGGCGGCGGACGCGGCGGCGGACGACGGAAACCAACTGAGAACATAATGCCCCCATCTCAACTTCGTTGAGCGGGGGCATAATAACGTTGTGGTGTAAACTTCTTCTCTGTGACATCAAATTCCATGACGTTCTATGACCGTTAAGGGATCGCCTCCAAATTGTTTTCGTTTCAAACGCGTTTCAAACGTATGTCAATATCGTTTGAAAATCGTTTGGAATTTTTATACTCCAACGAAACTGAAGTGATTTTCCAAACGGTTTTGAAACGAATTCTCCCCAAACGAAAACCAAACGGAAAGTACCAAACGAATTCCGCAACGAAGTGCAAACGGTTTTGTTCCCAACGAAAATGAAACGTTTCATGCATCGAATGAAATTCAAACGTTTTTAGCGCCGATCAGAATGCAAAATGTTTTCATGTCAAACGAAATGCAAACGTTTCTTGTGTTTGGAAAAAAACGTTGTTCGTTTGAAACGCTTGGAACGTTTGTCTCGCTCGACAAAATTCTAAAACGTTTCTCTGAAGAAATCAAACGAATATTTCGTTTGGGATCAAACGAAATTGCAACGAAAATGCGGGCCATGTCAAACATTTTTCAAGCAGTTCTCAAACGAATTTTTTCGTTTCAATTTCGTTTATGAAAAGTGGTTTTAAATTCGTTTAAACGAATTCCAAACGTTTGTATTTTGGAGACGATCCCTAACTGGTGGTGCCCTCTAACGGCAACAAGAGTAATGCAAAACGTGAGCAAATCCCACCGAACGAAAGTTGCCTTCGTTGAAATGTTGAGAGCTGGAAGGGATACCGCGGGTATTTGCGTCAATGGTCACAGGGTCAAGGTCAAAGGTCACATCACAAAACGGGTGTGGCGCGTGACACACCATTGACTGCTCACACACCTTCCCTGAAAATACTGGCCCAAAATCTGCCTTTGTTACAAAGTTATAGGCCGGAAGGGATATTTGTGTCAAAGGGCACAGGGTCAAGGTCAAAGGTCACATTGCGACGGGTGCACACCTTTGACTGCTCACACACCTTCCCTAAAAACACAGACGTAAAATCTGGCTTCGTTGCCAAGTTATAGGCCGGTAGGGCTTCGGACGGACTGACGGACGATTAGGGTTTCTCTATACTCCCACCGAACGAAAAACTTTCGTTCGGTGGGGATAATAAAGTCTCCCATTACCAAAAGCTCGCAAAGTTACCATATTTCAGGATTTCTGGTTTCAGATTCCACGCTTGACCCCCTGCTTGACCCACCACAAGTTTTATACAAGACAGACCTGTTTTAACTGGAAAGGTATGGTGTTGAAATCTTTAAAACTAAAACCTTCCATTGCTGATGATTTGTGCAAAACTTCATACTACCACTGTAGAATGTAACGGCGAAAAAAATAGTGCCAATGGCACTGTGCCCGCTTGGCTTTTTAGCACAGTGCTGGAAAGAATAAGCCATATCAGAATCCCATACAAGCCATATTTACACGCACGCACTAACGCACGACAGACCACCACTAAAGGCGCCAAGCACAGCATAAGCCCTTTTGGCCTATGGGCCAAGCGGGCTAAAAAGTGACGGTAGTTCAGGAAATTTAGTTTGATATAGTTAGTGCTTCATTTCGTAGCCTTGAAAATGAAAATTTATGAGATGTGCTATTCCTGTCAAGTACTCTAACATTCAAATAAAATAACTCGCATATAGACTCATCAGACGTGAATACTGAATGCCGCACATTGGAGTTTGAGGTTTGGAAATAAATGAATCATTTTTGGGTCCTTTGGTTGCCGTCCACTTGAAAGGTTTCGAATCTTGTGCGAGGTGGCTTTTGCAGTTGTTGGTGTCATGGGCTCAGTGTAAGCCCTAAGGCAAAAAAAGTTGTGTGACTTGCCCAATGAACCAACATCCACAAGAAAACTCCAGGCACGCAGGGGCTGATCCATGATTTCGGGAAAGAGGGGTGCACTGTGCTAGAAACATTGAAATCTGCGGTGAATTTCAATGATTTGCTCCAAATTTCAGAATTTCACGATCAATTTCACAGATTTGTTGGCCGAAGGGGGGGCGCGCCGGGTGTGGACCCCGGATCCGCGCCTGGCACGTTTAAGGCATATTTCCACTACAGCCAACTCCACCACGGTTTGCAGTGTGCGGTACAGTTTTCACAGGCTTTCGGATACACACCATGTGTTAAAGGAGCATGGTACTGCCACTTTTTCTCAACAGCCGGCGCCACTGTGCCACTCTCCAACCCAGGGGCTAACTACATGTCGGCGAATTGACCCGATTTACTACATACATTTTGCAATGCATTTTTGTAGTTCGTCTTACTGCTGCTAGATGGCTCCCTCTACGTCGGCAGTCAAATAACGCATTTGAGATCCAATACCGTGCTCCTTTAAACCATCGAAGGAATATACCGATTTCACATCTCGCAAGATCACAGCGCCCCTAGTATTTTGAAGGTTTTCAACCTCACTACCAGGAGTACAGGCAAAAATTTCCTGGATCGAGGTTGAAGTGCGCGCATTGGTTCCAAATACCGCCGCTATGAGATGGATCCCTGGTGGCGGTATCGGGAACCAACATGTGTTTTTCAACCACGATCTAGGAAATATTTGCCTTACTCCTGGTAGTGAGGTTGAAAATGGAAGTGGCCGTTCAAAATACCACTAGGGGCGCTGCGATCGTGTGAGATGTGAAATCGGTGTATAATCCATAACCCTGTGAAAATCGCGATTAAAACCACGGCAGAATCCGCTGTAATGGACTGGGCCTTAAGGGTGTGTCATGGAGAAGACAGGAGGTTCTGAATGGAAATACAACTCCACAAACTGACAGCAAAGTTTGATTTTTCACCGGAGCAGGGAGTTGGTGACATGTCTGATCAACAGGCTACTGAGACTTATTGAAACTCTGTCCTCAGATCAATGTAAGTTCAATTATTATCATCTGGACTCTCTTTACTCTTTGCCAGTCGACAGGTGGCTACAGATGTCTCTTTCTGCTTTCTGTTTGCTTATCATGATTTGAACAAAAGTCAGGTGTTGTGGTCTCACAGGACATTAAACATATGAAATTGTAAAAGTTTCATCGAAGCTCACCACTATGTTACACCGCACATCACCCTTCGAGAAAGTGACCGGTCCACGGCGTATCTGCCGCCTCGAGAAGAAGAGGTCAATCAGAATCGGTGTTGTAAAATTTGAATCGTGGTACAAAGAGTTGTAGCCGAAGACCCGATATAAAGTGTCATATGATTGGTCGACCGGTAAAGTTGGCATGGTGCCAAGATACGCCGCCGACTGGTCTATTTCTCGAAGGGTGATGTGCGATGTAACGCAGTGGATCAGAGCAGATCCGCCTTCGATTATCGAAGATGGGAGAATACAGGTCAGTTGTGATGTGAATGGAAATATAAGTCCACAAACTGACAGCAAAGTTTGATTTTTCACCGGAGCAGGGAGTTGGTGACATGTCTGATCAATAGGCTATTGAGACTGATTGAAACTCTGTCCTCAGATCAATGTACGTTCAATTATTATCATCTGGACTCTCTTTACTCTTTGCCAGTCAACAGGTGGCTACAGATGTCTCTTTTTGCTTTCTGTTTGCTTATCATGATTTGAACAAAAGTCAGGTGTTGTGGTCTCACAGGACATTAAACATATGAAATTGTAAAAGTTTCATCGAATTTGTCCAAGCAATGTTTACAAAGACTCCTTGGATTTTCTATAGTTTGGAACTAACCTGTGTGAACTTATAGGTTTCTTGCCTAGGACCCTACCCAAACAGTATTACGGACTAACCTGTGTGAACCTATAGGTTTTCTGCCTAAGACCCTGTCCAAACTATATTCAGCACTAACCTGTGTGAACCTATAGGTTTTCTGCCTAAGACCCTGTCCAAACTATATTCAGCACTAACCTGTGTGAACCTATAGGTTTTCTGCCTAAGACCCTATCAAAACAGCATTCAGGACTAATCTGTGTGAACCTAAACTCCCTACGCAGTTGTGTACCGCGCCCCTTCGGTTACTCGCTCTCCACAAGTACTTTACTTCGTGGAAGTCGCTGCATTTGGTCACCAGATGGCGTCAGGGACAGGCGCGAGTTTTACAGCCTATCAGCACGCTGCTTTCAGAACTCTTTGGCCCGTTGGCAACGGATGTTCTTGTGCTACCATGGCTACGAACCGCGCAGCCAATGAAAAAGTGTCTCAGGCCAGCTTGGTTACCGGTTGCTTGGTGCTCTCATAGACTTTCTCAGCGCCATCTGTTGACTAAACACGGCAAATTTTACGAAGTTAAGCAGTTGTGGAGAGCGGGTAAACCGAAGGGGGCGCGGTACACAACTGCGTAGGGAGTTTAGTGTGAACCTAGATGTATAGGTTTAATTTCTAGGGCCCGATCAAACTCGGGGGGGGGGGGGGGTATGCCCCAGGCTGGATTTGAACCCGGGACCTGCAGGTTGCTCAGCGGACGTGATAACCACTCGGCTGTCACGAACTTCCAAAATACATTTTGCTAATCTGCCGGAGAAAATGCTTCACTGGCGTTGGGATAGATTTTGCATGACACATGCCAGACATACACCATGGACACATAAAGGGAAATATCAAGATTAATGACACAGCTAGGACATAATGTTAACTAATCGTTCAGACTTGCCGAGTGGATAATTTGATAAGCCTTAGTTGAGTTAGATGTAATTCTAGTGCCAAATATTGAAACTAGATTAAGATGATCACAGTTGACATTGGAAATTTCTCAAAATGTTGACCACGCTGATCAAAAATTTATGCATTTCGTTTTTTGATAGGTCAGCATGATGGCTCAGGATTATCAATGCCAGGGGATTAGGATTATATGAGATAATCCGAGAAATGTCTAGACGTCATCCTTGGGGAGAACCCTCCTGTCAGATTGCCAGACTCCTAAATATCAGTATGGTAAGTGAATGATTAAGTATTCAGCACCAAAGTAGGCCATTTGGCCTTCAGACAATATTCACTACAGTTCATTCCACTTCGACTTGGCACTTGGTTTACGGCCGATACCTCCGAAACGGCTGGGTCAAATTTGACATACCATACATCAATCGACTTGTCTTTCTTGTCGGTATCTTTCTGCTATCTTCATTTTTCGCGCAAGGCCGACATAACATATCCCTTTCTCAAAACCCATTTCATTTCACGGCGATGTTCAGTGCATTTTACACATGCCCGATGCATGCGTCATTTCAAAATGGCCACCATTCAGGTGCACACAGAGATTTCTTGTGGCTTGCGTCCTCTCAAAGAGGATTGTGGCTTGCGGCTAAGACCGCACAGTCACCAGCTCTGTGTGCACGTACTTAATGCTTTGTGTCCTATAGCTGCGGTGTATGTGGCTTGGGCAAAATATTTAAAAATTTTGATCCTTGCAATGGGGAGCGCCAATTGGTCACGTGATGACTACTGATAGAGCAGACGAGACACCTAGCGTTGACCTAGGCCCATTGTTCGAGACATGCGGTTCACCAAGCACGGCCAATCACACCTTGAATCGTCATGAATAATAGGTGGCATTGGTGTACTATCAGTTCAAAACCACGCGTATATTCTCGCGTGGTCTGCGTGATCGGGGTTCCCTATTCTGAGTGCGTCTCAGGATGCAAGCATTCAGGGCCGGCCGCATAGAAACTCCGCTAGTGCTTCGACAGCCTATCGGTGTTAAAATGCATGGAAAAATGTACAGCACTATCGGCAGATGGGCTCCGCCTGCACTAGCAGAGTTTCTATGTGACCACCCCTGATCTCTCTCGTGCAAGAACAGCAAATGTGAAGTATTAGTGAAAACCATCTGCATCACCATCTTCGATAATCGAAGGCCGATCTGCTCACCACTGCGTTACATCGCACATCACCCTTCAAGAAATAGACCAGTCCGCGGCGAATCCACTGCCTCTGGAAGAAGAGGCCAATCAGAACCGGTGTTGTAAAATTTGAATCGTGGTACAAATAGTGGTACTGGTAGCCGAAGACCCGATATAAAGTGCAATATGAGTGGTCGACTGGTAATGTTGGCATCATGCCAAGATACGCCGCGGACCGGTCTATTTCTCGAAGGGTGATGTGTGATGTAATGCAGTGGTGAGCAGATCGGCCTTCGATTATCAAAGACGCTGCATCATCGGAACACTACAGCACTGATTAGGCTACAATACTGACAACAAGTTGTGGACATATCACATTTTCTCCCCTCATCCCGTGGGTAAACCCTTAGGTGATTACATTAGTCTGCCTAGATTCCGCCGGTGACTGTACCCGTCGTGGATATGTCAGTCTACGGCGGAATGGTAATGAGACTTGTCACCCTGATCACAAAGGAATTTGATTCAGTTCTCACCTGGCTTTATAACGTGATACAGGTAATACCAAGTCAATCTGATGGGCAAATACATTGAGCCAGTTGCAGACTCATCAGGTGAGACTGATCCTTTTTCGCAAGCGTTACGTGACTTAGGGGACAAGTCCAACAAGCGCCGAGTTTAAGTAAAGCCTAGTATACATCGGCCTTGCAACTGGAAGCAACTGAACGCAACAGTCGCTATCGATGTAGGTACGCGTTCCACACACAGGTCATTGTGGCAACAAGTGGCATAATCCAGTCTTCAATCTGGAGCACGCACATCGAACAGGCAATGGTACTGAACACTACACGGAAATTGTCGATGTCTTCCGATCGGACCACTCGGGAGTTCTGTGATAAACATTCACGTGACCAGGTGTGCTCCACAAACGAGGAAATTCATTGCCAGTGCGCGTACATCGGACGTGACTGAAGACGACTAGAAGCAACCGTTGGCAACGAGTAGAACATGAGCAACTGGCTGGAACTAGTGGCAACAGTAGCCGATCCAAAAGATCATGAATCGCAAGAGTTGAACATGTTCAACTTCTGCGCCACGACGAATCATAATCCCGACGGGCGTAATCCAGTCACAATCGACCTAACTTGAGTTGCGCCATCGTGCGGTTATCCAAAAGTTGGTCTGTTTTAGTTAACCAATCAGTGAACAGCATTTTCATACCCTGCATGGGCGCTGCCATCTTGAAAATGTCACATGATCACAAGTCACATGACTGCCAAAACTTTGCGACGCTGTAGTCGCAGGTGACCCGAACACGGTTATGATTCTCTGCGTACAGATGCTGCCTGTTCCATGATGATCGTACACATTTTTTGTTTTTTGTGACCTGACCGTGATTGTGACGCCTGATGCCGACTGTTCCGTCGTAGCGCAGGCAATCGTAGTGCGACCCGACATCAGCATAAATCTCAGCAACTGGTACAGAAGAGAAAATGCCGCAAGAATCGACCAACCATCGTCTTTCCAGATCATTGCCTGCGATACCGTACGTGACATCGCGATCCCACCATCATTAGCAGGGCTTTCAAATCCCGCCGGCGGGATCGCCGTCTACTAAGGTAACATGCGCCGGCTACTTTGTTTCAGCTTTGAAAATAATTTTTTTTGGCAGCAAAAGTTGCGTTTATTTATTCTTTTCCCCGTCTTTTGAAGGCTCTACAGTCGGCAATGGTCAAGAGCCAACCAAGCCCTAATATCCTGAATTCTAATTGGTCAGCAAATGTACCAGTACATTGTGTATTTACACAGTTTCCTGACTCACTGACGAAATGGCTGAGCGTTATGGCAGTGACGGCCAACTAGCCTGTTTCGGTTTGGTTTTGGGCGTCGTTTCGACCAGAAGGTAGTGATAATAAAAACAAACCGATTGTAGGCCTATTGCCTACGTGAGGTAGGAATCGTGGCAAAAACAGTGCTAACACTGAATGAAAATATGCAGAAAAACAGCTGATGGCAGCCTGGTGGGTGTCGTCCGTCGTCTGCACTGTCAAAGTCTGTCACGCTACCTGGGTCATGGATCGATTGCATGGCCTGTTCAGCTTTTTCCTGTCAACTTTTCAATTGTTCTTTGAAAGTGATCCGACGTGGGTAGGGAATAAACAAGCTCTTGCCTGTCCTCTGGGGTGAGCAGACGGGTGATCATTACGTTACTTCACTTATCCTCTGAGTCTACTTCTCGTAGTCTACTGTGGTGATCATAGATGGCAGCTCTGTATGGCGGTTCTTTTGAGTGGTTGGTAGCAAGCAGGCATGGGCATTCTTATCTTGCTTTTTACCTCCTCCACTGCGTTGGAAATTATGCCAATACATGCTGGCCTAGGCCCTGCTGAACACAGATTGTCTGACAACTTTACTTTTTATCATAAAACAGTGTTAAACTGCAGCAGACGCAGGCAATCAGGCAAGCAATACTTCATCTTCTATGCCAGGCAGTCACATCAGTGACTGATTCAAGCAATCTCAGCAATAATATTATAAAACAATCTGCTGCACGTGATTGGCCAAGAACACTTGATTGTACAATATTGAGGATTATCAACCTGAACCCACTTATCCTATGGTTCAAAAGACAAGTTTGCCTGGACCTGAACCCAGAAATGGTGTGTCGCTCTGCATGAATTCAGAGGAGTGAATGTTTTTTAGCGTTAGGAAGTGCCTGCTACTTCAGCCTGTCCCCCCTCTACCCCAAAACAAATTGAAAGCCCTGATTAGCGACTCCAACGAGTTCTTCCTGCCTGACCAAATGGCCAGCATTTTTGTCAAATTGGCACACACATGAGAATATCAAGAAACTGACGCCAGATCACGCACGAATCGGCAGTGATTGCACTCGTGCCAATGGACTTGGATGAAAAACGTCCCTCGTGTGTCACAAGGACGAGATTTCTGATCAGAGTCGGTGACGATTTCAAAACGGACGATGTCATTCTAAGCACAATTTGTCCCAAAAGACGACGAGTTACTGGCCAATTGACCCCTAATGCTGACTTAACTTGGCCATTTCCTGGTCTTCTATCAGGTGAAAGCGATGACGGAAACCTAAAAAGGCCATAAACTGAGTAAAAAAACTTACCAGAGGGTGATTTTCACAGCTCACTGGGTGAACCACGTTTGCCCTTTTTAATGCATCCGTACCAGAGGCTGATAATTACAGGTTATTTATTTCTCTGTCTGTAACCAAGGTTACCAATATTGAGACCTTCGTTGTTTCCAGTAGGTTTTTTCAATGCTTGCTTGAACTGAAGAAATATTTACGACCGTGGATATTTACAATGGCCACGAGTAAGATGCTAAGTGGAAATACGGATGCAAAATTGCGGTTTCACAGATCAGAGATATTTTTGTTCCGTCCACATCCACGTAGCCAGACATCGATCAACTACGAAACACGACCAATTGATTGTGATGTCAGTCTTGCTCGATACGAAATCGACGTTTATCAATTCCTACAGCAATTGGCATCGTCAGGGCAGTCATCAGGTTGGAACAGGTGTAGCACCCTGACAGATGTACAGCTATTAGATTCACACGTCTAACTGCACGAATATATCTCACTAACCAGAAATCTATCACCTCCAGGAGGTATTTGTATTTGATTTTTCCATCAGGGCCGACGCCATAGCATTATTGGCCCTGGTATGTACAGGAGGTCATCTCAAGCTACTCGTGTTCCTCACTTGGATGGGGTCTTTTACTTGCCCTTGCAAAGGAACAAGGTACAAGGCACCACGGCTTACTGTCCCATGCTACGGACGTGAATAGTTGGGGATGAAATCCCTGATGGTCCGGGCCGAAGCTAAAGCATTATTGGCCCTGGTAAGTACGGAAGAGGCCATCTCATTAGAGGGTGCATGTGGTTGAAAATGAATGGTGAATGGACCATGTGCTCACCTGGGTGAATGTACCAGAGGAAGGAATGACAAATTTAAAGGAGCACGGTATTGGATCTCAAATGCGTTATTTGACTGCCGACTAGAGGGAGCCACCTGACGGCAGTAAGACGAACTACGGAAATGCATTACAAAATGTACGTAGTAATACAGGTCAATTCGCCGACAACGACGTAGTTAGTCCCTGGGTTGGAGAGCGGCGCGGTGGCGCAGGTGTAAAGGGAAAGAATGTCCCCAGGAAAAAGTGGCGCTGAAAGGGTAAATGTCGTCCTGGGTATATACAAAGATTACCCAGGATCTCAATCTTCACTAAAACAATACCCTGGGTGTACTTTCGGTAGCCGAACATCACCCAGCATCGTAGTATGACACCTGGATTCGAGGTTGTCTCGCCCGTGGTCACATGACCGCCTGAAGAATGTCAAGAACAGCTACACTCAACAAGTACCGCGGCGCGAGACCGCGAGATTCCACGGGATTTCTAAATAGGACTCGTTCCTAGGCACCGATTGCGGATGCTGGGTGATGTTCGGCTACCGAAACTACACCCAGGGTATTGTTTTAGTGAAGATTGAGGTCCTGGGTAATCTTTGTATATACCCAGGACGACATTTACCCTTTCAGCAAAAGTGGCAATACCGTGCTCCTTTAATGTGAGAACGGTTCAGGAACAGCAGATGCTTGCATGTCACAAGTGATCATCGTTGGTCATCAGTTTACTATTATAACTATTATCACTGCTGTCAACTATTATATGTATTGTCAACCTGCAGAGACGTACATTTCAGCTATTGTGTTGTAAGGCCGTTAATCCTTTCCTCGGTTGAGGCAACCGTCTACTTTTGCTGGAGCGGCTCACAGTGTGAAGGCCTAGATAAGGGAGTAAGAAATAAAAATGGAAAATAAAAAGTGGAAAATTTTGGCATTTTGGTCGAATTTTTCAATTTCTCTAATTGGGAGAAATTTTTTTCCCATTTTGAGAAATATTGCCCGAAAAATCTGACAAAATGTCATGTCATTTCAAGAAAGTTTCTCAAAATGGGAAAAATTTTCTCCCATTGAGAAATTGAAAAATTCCGCAAAATTCCAAAATTTCCCACTTCCTATTTTCCACTTTTATTTCTTACTCCCTTTACACCATCCAATAATATTGCACAATATGGGGTCCAAATGGGGTCATATGCTTCTAGCATGATGGGGAGAAGAAAGATTGGCAATAATATTGCCCATTGTGCTCCTCATACGCAATAATATTGCACGTGTATGGGTCGCTTTAAGCATGGAGGTAGTATTGAGAAGGAGCGAGCACGGCCCTAATCGCTGTGACCACAATTCCACGCCCCCATTGTTTGCCTTTGTTCCCGCCTATTGTCCGGTACGCACGCTGAGCTCCTTGAAGGCAATCATGAATTCCGCACAACTCTCAAAGTGCAGCGCCATCTATAATTGATATCGCGTCGACCCAATCATATTCTTGCGTTTTTCTCCACGTTGGGAATTAGATAACCGGCTATTTCGAAGACAACTCAATTTGGTAAACTCTCCGCTGTATTTTAGTGAAAAAATCATCGAAAAAGACCAATTTCCAATAAAGATATCTACGTTTTAAGGTAAACATGATAATGATAATGATAATGAGATTCTTCGCATCTGAAAAGTTTGAAGAGGATTGCGTTATGATAGTTTAAAAGATGATTAGTTCAGGTAACATATACGGGTGGTCGTTTCAGTGCNGGTTTGGCTTGCAAAAAAAGGGATCTGTCGTCACTGTGTATTCTCATTAGACCTTCATTGTTGATAAATTACTACAACAGAAGTTATTCTTTATTTGTTTAGAATCGAAATTCTTAATGAGTTCGTCTATCAGTGCGACCGTGCGCCACCTAACGTTGCTAACAACTACTCAAAATGGTTAGTGATAAAACCCGGAATGAAACGAAACAAAATGAAATCCTCGAAATGGGACTCGCAAGGAATTTGATAATTAACGTAGGCATAATTAAGTGTCATTATGTTGCAGATGTATGCGTCCGCCTGGAGATTGACTTTTTTTCGGCATACCACACAAAATCAAATTGAACTATTATTTTAAAATAAATCAGAGTCATCATGTACGAAATTCCCTTCGGTGCTCCTCAAGTTGCCGCCAGTTTTTGATCTGCGTTTTCTTCACTCATTCGGTTGGTGCATAAAGCAAGCGTCAATAGTGAGGTTAAGAACCATACGTTAACGCTAACGCTAACGTTATTGACATCATTTTGACGTCACATCGAGTGAATGTGTTGTATTTCTTCGGGGGGTGACGTCATTTTGACGTAATTAGCGTTAGCGTTAGCGTTAACGTATGGTTTCTTAAACTCACTATTGTCGGAGCAGGTTCTACGTTAATCTCGGTAGTATTACGATAAGACAATAAAACGAAAATAAACTGATGCAAATCATGCCCACTCCGATGATTTCATTTCGTTTCGTTTCGTTCCGGTGTAATGTATGAGAATGCCCCCCGTATGACAATGCCCGCTTTATTGTGTGGCGGACACTCAAATACAGAAAGACATGTTTATCAGTGCCTCCCCCATTGTCACATCGCGGCTTATTCCGTCAATCTTTTGTNCTGGAGTGCTGGACTGCTGGACTGACACACTGACGCCACTGAATACCTATTTGACTAGCTCCGCTGACCTTTGGTCAGCTGAGCTAAAAATTTATGTGTTTCGTTTTTTGATAGGTCAGCATGATGGCTCAGGACTATCAATGCCAGGGGATTAGGATTATCAGATAATCCAAGAAATGTCTAGACGTCATCCTGCGGGAGAACCCTCCTGTCAGATTGCCAGACTCCTAAATATCAGTATGGTAAATGAATGATAGTATTCAGCACCAAAGTATGCCATTTGGCCTTCAGACAATATTGACTACAGTTCATTCCACTTCGACTTGGCACTTGGTTTACGGCCGATACCTCCGAAACGGCTGGGTCAAATTTGACACACCCTACATCAATCGACTTGTCTTTCTTGTTGGTATCTTTCTGCTATCTTCATTTTTCGTGCAAGGCTGCCATAACGGATCCCTTTCTCAAAACCCACTTCATTTCACAGCAATGTTCAGTGCAGTTTACATGTACGCGATGCATGCGTCATTTCAAAATGGCCGCCATTCAGGTGCACACAGAGATTTCTTGTGGCTTGCGTCCTCTCAAAGAGGATTGTGGTTTGCGGCTAAGACTGCACAGTCACCAGCTCTGTGTGCACGTACTTAATGCTTTGTGTCCTGTACCTGTGGTGTATAGGCCTATGGCTTCGGCAAAATATTTAAAAATTTTGATCCTTGTGATTCTGACTGCGTCTCAGGATGCAAACATTCAGGGCCGGCCGCATAGAAACTCCGCTAGTGCTTCGACAGCCTATCGGTGTTAAAATGCATGGAAAAATATACAGCACTATCAGCAGATGGGCTCCGCTAGCGCTAGCGGAGTTTCTATGCGACCACCTCTGATCTCTCTCGTGCAAGAACAGCAAATGCTATTAGTGAAAACCATCTGCATCACATCTTCGATAATCGAAGGCCGATCTGCTCACCACTGCGTTACATCGCACATCACCCTTCGAGAAATAGACCGGTCCGCGGCGAATCCGCTGCCTCTGGAAGAAGAGGCCAATCAGAAACGGTGTTGTAAAATTTGAATCGTGGTACAAATAGTGGTACTGGTAGCCGAAGACCCGATATAAAGTGCAATATGATTGGTCGACCGGTAATGTTGGCATGGTGCCAAGATACGCCGCGGACCGGTCTATTTCTCGAAGGGTGATGTGTGATGTAATGCAGTGGTGAGCAGATCGGCCTTCGATTATCGAAGACGCTGCATCACCGGAACACTACAGCACTGATTACTATACTGACAACAAGTTGTGGACATATCACATTTTCTCCCCTCATCCCTTGGGTAAACCCTTAGGTGATTACATTAGTCTGCCTAGATTCCGCCGGTGACTGTACCCGTCGCGGATACGCCAGTCTACGGCGGAATGGTAATGAGACTTGTCACCCTGATCACAAAGAAATTCGATTCAGTTCTCACCTGGCTTTATATCGTGATACAGGTAATACCAAGTCAATCTGATGGGCAAATACGTTGAGCCAGTTGCAGACTCATCAGGTGAGACTGATCCTTTTTCGCAAGCGTTACGTGACTTAGGGGACAAGTCCAACAAGCGCCGAGTTAAAGTAAAGCCTAGTATACATCGGCCTTGCAACTGGAAGCAACTGAACGCAACAGTCGCTATCGATGTAGGTACGCGTTCCGCACACAGGTCATTGTGGCAACAAGTGGCATAATCCAGTCTTCAATCTGGAGCACACACATCGAACAGGCAACTGAACTGAACACTACACGGAAATTGTCGATGTCTTCCGATCGGACCATTCGGGAGTTTTGTGATATTCACGTGACCAGGTGTGCTCCACAAACGAGGAAATTCATTGCCAGTGCACGTACATTGGACGTGACTGAAGACGACTAGAAGCAACCGTTGGCAACGAGTAGAACATGACCAACTGGCTGGAACTAGTGGCAACAGTAGCCGATCCAAAAGATCATGAATCGCAAGAGTTGAACATGTTCAACTTCTGCGCCACGACGAATCATGATTCCGACGGGCGTAATCCAGTCGCAGTCGACCTGACTTGAGTTGCGCCATCGTGCGGTTATCCAAAAGTTGGTCTGTTTTAGTTAACCAATCAGTGAACAGCATTTTCATACCCTGCATGTACGCTGCCATCTTGAAAATGTCACATGATCACAAGTCACATGACTGCCAAAACTTTGCGATGCTGTAGTCGCAGGTGACCCGAACACGGTTATGATTCTCTGCGCGCAGATGCTGCCTGTTCCACGATGATCGTACACATTTTCCATTTTTGTGACCTGACCATGATGCCGACTGTTCTGTCATAGCGCAGGCAATCGTAGTGCGACCCGACATCAGCATAAATCTCAGCAACTGGTACAGAAGAGAAAATGCCGCAAGAATCGACCAACCATTGCCTTTCCAGATCATTGCCTGCGATACCGTACGTGACATCGCTATCCCACCATCATTAGCGACTCCAACGAGTTCTTCCTGCCTGACCAAATGGCCAGCATTTTTGTCAAATTGGCACACACATGAGAATATCGACAAATTAACACTAGATCACGCACGAATCGGCAGTGATTGCACTCGTGCCAATGGACTTGGATGAAAAACGTCCCTCGTGTGTCACAAGGACGAGATTTCTGATCAGAGTCGGTGACGATTTCAAAATGGACGATGTCATTCTCAGCACAATTTGTCCCAAAAGACGACGAGTTACTGGCCAATTGACCCCTAATGCTGACTTAACTTGGCCATTTCCTGGTCTTCTATCAGGTGAAAGCGATGACGGAAACCTAAAAAGGCCATAAACTGAGTGAAAAAACTTACCAGAGGGTGATTTTCACAGCTCACTTGGTGAACCACGTTTGCCCTTTTTAATGCATCCGTACCTGAGGCTGATAATTACAGGTTATTTATTTCACTGTCTGTAACCAAGGTTACCAATATTGAGACCTTCGTTGTTTCCAGTAGGTTTTTTCAATGCTTGCTCGAACTGAAGAAAAATTTACGACCGTGGATATTTACAATGGCCACGAGTAAATGCCAAGTGGAAATACGGATGCAAAATTGCGGTTTCACAGATCAGAGATATTTTTGTTCCGTCCACATCCACGTAGTCAGACATCGATCAACTACGAAACACGACCGATTGATTGTGATGTCAGTCTTGCTCGATACGAAATCGACGTATATCAATTCCTGGAGCAATTGGCATCGTCAGGGCAGTTGTCAGGTTGGAACAGGTGTAGCACCCTGACAGATGTACAGCTATTCGATTCACACGTCTAACTGCACGAATATATCTCACTAACCAGAAATCTATCACCTCCAGGAGGTATTTGTATTTGATTTTTCCATCAGGGCCGAAGCCATAGCATTATTAGCCCTGGTACGTACAGGAGGTCATCTCAAGCTACTCGTGTTCCTCCAAGTGAGGTCTTTTACTTGCCCTTGCAAAGGAACAAGGTACAAGGCACAAACGGCTTACTGTCCCATGCTACGGACTTGAAGAGTTGGGGATGAAATCCCTGATGGTCCGGGCCGAAGCTAAAGCATTATTGGCCCTGGTAAGTACGGAAGAGGCCATCTCAAGCTACTCATGTTCCTCACTTGGATGGGGTCTTTTACTTGCCCTTGCAAAGGCACAAGGTACAAGGCACCACGGCTTACTGTCCCAAGTGACGGACTGAAGAGCCAGGGATGATTAATCCTGCATTTCCAAGGATTCAAACCTGCGACCTGCCGCTTGCAAAGCAGACGTGATAACCACTAGGCTATCAAGGCACTCCAAAGCGCCACCTATTGTAACACAGAGTTGAAGAAAAACATTGTCCCTCCAGAAATATCTCCAAACAACTCTGAACACCAAAGCTAAAGCTTTTAAGCTTAAAAAGCATCGGTAGACCTTTCTGTTGTTACATTTTTTAATCGAGTTCACAGTTGCTTTTGTTTATTAATTGTTATTTTTCCTGATCGCCAAACTTTCCTGACGATAAACACGCCAGGGCTCAAAGTTTACTTTTTTTCCTAGGCGCACTATGCGCCTAAGCTTTTTATTTTAGGAGAACAGAGGCAATTTTTAGGAGCACAATATTGATGATTATTGCTGACACACTCTACAGTGATGCACACTGCAGAGAAATGGTGCAAAATGTTGTGTTTTATTGGTAAACCCTGTACAAAGTAGCAGTGTCGCCATCTAGTGCTCACTTGATGACTCATGCACAGACATGTGCTCTCAGCTCTGCATACATTAGTGACCATGGTGACACTGCAGTGGCCCAGTTTTCGCGCCAAAAGATCGTTGATGACCAATGCGGCTATGAAGTGAGATAAGTTATTTAAGTAAATATCTCCTGACTGGAAGACATCTAGCAAACAAATTTGATATGACTGGAAAGTGCATTCTTTCTACATGACAGCCAAATAGATTTTACAGGAATTCAGTCAGGGGTTTGAGAGAAATGGACTTGGAAACATAACAACCTATGTCAGATGAAAATGTTGAAGTCGGGACACTTGCAGCATTTGACGATCTTCAGCTGAAGTTTCTCTGAGCTGAAACATTTATTCGCAGTCAACTAAGGAAGGAATACACTCGCTCAGAGATGAAAGTAGTCCCAAAATAAGAGAAGAAGACGATCGCGCACGTGCGACAAGGAAAGATTCTTCGGGCGCATCTGCGAATTTATGATCGCAAATGCGACCAATTTGGTCGCAACTTTGAGCCCTGCACGCCCGTCTTTCTGAAACTGTGCACTCCCAACTAACATATTATTCTGCATTGAATTTATTTGGTGAAACAGAGAAGAAGAAGACACCTGATTAACAACATTTTGTGATGCTAAAGGTCACAAAAGACTTTTTTCATGGTGAGGTGCATTCAGGATCAAAAACAGATTAAAAACAGATGGTATCATTACCAGAAATTTGAAAGGCTGGCGATCCCCTAGATGTCGTGCCAACAGCGTCATAGAGCCAATCAGAATGACGTGACGCATTTACTGAACCTGTGCGCCACGCATGATTACACTCGTGCTCGGCGTGCGTCGTAGCGTCGCAATGCCGTTGTAATGGTGAATTTCGAAAAAGTCACCAACTTCAACCCCCCTATGTACAGTGAAAAAAGTTATCGAAATCTTCCGAGACTCCGCACACAGCCAGCGTATAGTCCTGCCTTTTGATGGCGCTATGGGCAAATAAACTCGAACATACCGTTTCGCGCCACGGGCTGTAGAGTCCTTGGGATGCCGTGACTTTTCGCAAATTTTTTGACATTTCTAGTGTAAATGTACGTAAAAATCTTCGATGTACAGGTGTACATACAAAAAAATCAACCGATTCTCATGAAATTTTCACAGGAGATGCCTGTCAGTGTCCTCCAACCTATGCTTGGGCATCGTGCACAGAACTACGGAATGTCCGGTGAACGGCACTTTTGTTGTTTGGTCAATAGGAATTCCATTGCGTTGCCGGAGGCCTACTTTGGCGCAGGCCCAGTCTGGATATTCCATATTTCTGGTAATGTGCTTGTCTGATATTCATCGGGTACTACAGCGGTTTCCGCCACGATTTGCAGCGAGCGGTTCAGGTCTAGGAGAGTCTCTCCATGGTTCAACAATACAGGGTGGCCAAAAAAAATGCAACCGCATACTTCTAGTAAACTTGCACCTACATCATTGGTACGAATGGTGGGGAATTTTCTAAGGAGCAAAATGAGACCAAGTTTGTCCGATTCGGTTCAGCAATTTTGATTTTAGAGCCATTTTTTTGTGAAGCAAAGTCAGACCCAGTTGATAATAGGGGATTAAAACCGTGATGTTGCTTTGAATGGCAAAATACATCAGGTCAGGTAAAAGGGTTCTAAGTGCTACAGTACAGGTCACAACTGACATCCCTAAATTCGCGTAAGTTACGCGTAACTTACGCAACAACTCACGAGCTATGTTACGCGTAACTTACGAGGTGAGTTACATGGTGAGTTATGCGAATTTCGCTAGCTACGCAGTGATTTACGAGTCGAGTTACACGATTTTGGCGAGTTACGCAGTGAGTTAAGCGAAACCAAAGCCGTGAGTTACGCGTAACTTACGAGTAACTTACGCGAAGCCGTAGGGATGTCAATTGTGATCTGTACTGTATGTAATAACGAATGGTGCAAGTATAAGTGTGTAGGTGACAAGTACGGGGTGCAGATGGTCTGGCCTTAAAGTCTGGCAACATCTATCTTCGACCTAATGGAATGGGGAAGTCATGTAATGTGACAGAGCTTTGCGGTTTATAATCATGCCTGACGATCACTTGTGGTCGTTCCCCGATTGTTCGCGTTGTCCGCCGGTCATTCAATAGTCGCGTGTGATTAAAGGTCCGTGGAAAATCCAACGATCAATTTCCTAGCTTCCGCATTCCATTAGGTCAAAGATAGATGTTGCCAGACTTTACTGTCTTTGTGTATTCATCACAATCAGTGCGAGGAATTGATTGGCAAGTCATGCACTGGGACGTGCTGACTTTGCCCCACAACAAGAGGCTCTAGAATCAAAACAACTGAACCGAACAGGACAAACTTGGTCTCATTTTGCTTCTAAGAAGATTCTCCAACCATCCATACCAATTATGTGAGTGGAATCCTTGCATTTTTTTGGGCCACCCTGTATTTTGGCGTTTTCCGAATGCCTGTGAAAACAGTACCGCTTGCCGCAAACCGCAGCAGAATTCACTGTAGTGGAAACAGGCCTTTACTTTCACACCTTTTGCAAGCAGGGCATTCGATGAACAGTGTGACTTTGGCCATTCCTGTTCAAACTCATTGGAGCTGAATGGGTGAATGTCGTCCAGTTCTGATCCTACACACTAATTCCTAGCCCAAGCCCCTAAGCCTAACCCTGACCCTGACCATCAACCCTTGTCACTGACCCCTACCCTAATCCTAAACCTAGTCCTGTCCCTAACCGTCAACGCTAACCACCCTAACTCTGTAACCTGGGTACACTGGTTTAGACGACATTAACAGTTTGTGTAGTCCGAACGTCTGACTCGTATTGCTATTTTTAGAATCTGCTGGACGCTAATACAGAGTCAGATGATGAGTAACCGAAGAACCAGATTTTGGTTCTACGTCATCAGCATGATCAGATCACGGATTGGTGGTTCCCGTATCACGTGACCTCAAACTGTAAAGATGGCGATGCTGTGCATTCGCCGATTCGGCTTTTCGAGAGAAATATTTTTCGTGATTTTGATAACAAATTGCGGTTTTCTTAATGTTTGTCTGGCTAAGAGTGAACAGAGAGCGTGACTGCGAGTGTAGCTGGTTGAAACAGCAAGTAAAATGCCTGAGAGCAGCGTTGTCAAGTGATACGATTGCCGTGCACTAAATGTATTCAAAACACGACCTGGAGACGGACCAATCAAAATAGACCCCCGCGACAGGCTTCATCTGACTCTTGTTGCGGCCATCAGTTCTGCAAATGAGCAACAGGAGGCAGTGTCCGGACTACAGTTTGTGCCTCACTGGACCACAAATACATCGAAAACTTTGAGACAAACTGGCTGTTCACACAGACGGTCTGGTTGTCTAATATTCATCGGGTAACAAAATACATATTTATTTCTCACTTCTCCGATACAAAAGAGTGGCTGAGTGGTCTCACAAACCGTACGCGTGGAGTTTTAACAGGTTAATGACATCCGGTTGCCATGCGATTGTGCACTTCTCGCCAAAACAAGTTGTTTATTGATTCGGAGAGGAGTAGCGGGTAAAGCAATATAAGGGACCTTCTCAAAATAAATTTGAAGCCTAAAAGATGATTTTTTTTCGTCTGGGGGAGGGGGTTTTCATTTTATGGCCAAAAGTTCCTTTCTTGACACCCTTCTGGCTTCACCATTCCAAGGCACCATACATATACATTGAATATACACATCTTGAAATGACCCTCACAGGCTTCCATAGTTCTATCACTGACTGCCTCATTTGCTTCATTTTAATTAATTGAAGTTTGCTTCATTTTTCTCTTTACATCCACAGAAACATACAAAAGATGCTTTAAACCTTGTAGGAAGGCAAGTTTCTAGCAACATAGAGGCATATTTTGGCCTGCCCAGTGTTGAAACCAGACTTCTTTGCTTTTTCGTCTTTTGAGGGGGTAGGGGGTTCACAGAGAGACGGAAATGAAATGGTCCATGGACCATGTGCTCACTCGTTTGGACATAACAGTGTAATGACAGAGAGAGGTACATGTCAGTTATGAGCAATCTGGGTCAGGTCATTCCCAAGTTGCAGGACTTCAATGATTGTTGGGTTATGCCACCTGGTGGCCATATTGGATGTCCGATCGGGCCAAAACTTCACATGCACATAAAGGTCATCTAGAGGGAGCCACATA
>NMRB01001499.1:79659-112191 GCA_002633025.1 Notospermus geniculatus
TAATTTTGATCCCTTGTGGTCAAGGGGGTTGGGGTACCCCCCCCCCCCACGGTACAGTAGAAAAAGATAGCAGACACTCCAAACAAGTGAAATTGTGATAAAAAGGCAATGAGCGAATGTGTTTTATTCATATGTTGACTACTGGTAGCTACTTTTTGTGACATCATGTGAGGGGGTCATTGTACCCCCTCAAAACTCAAAGGTCAACCCAAACCTTCAAAAATTATATCATTGCACTCAATTAGAGGTACATGTAGATGAACTCATTTCTTGGAAATTGTGCTTTATTTTGGCATTTATTCCTGAAAATGCACAGGGGCTACAATTGCCCCACTTCGGTGGTACAATTATAGCCCCTGTAAACTTTTAGAAAATAATTTATTTCTCAAAAATGAATTCAGTTAAAAAGTTATTTTGAATTGAAACATCCATCTGACTTGCATGACTACCTACATGCCAAATTTCATGTTGATATTCAACTGTTTTGGTGGTGAAACCCTTAAAAGACCAGAAAAGGGGGCTAGAATTGTACCACTTTACCCTAAACAAGCAGATTTTCTAATCTTTTACAATTCGACAAAATCAATCTGAAACATCCTGGTCTCACAACTCACTTGTTGACACAACCATTTCAATTGGACTTGAAATGCCTGCACATGGCCCGTAACACACAGACACGTTTTCATTTCTGCATGAGAATAAGGGTCATCCCCAGCGACGACCAATATTGTCCACATTTATAAAATGCTAAATTTGTCAGTTGAACGTTTATGGTTGATTCCTTTATGGTACCGCCACATACCACGGCTGACACGTCGTGGTGCTCTTCATGCCTTTGCGGGTCGACTGAATAGTTTTCGCGTGATATACATAACACAAAGAATCGGTTCAATGCTCATATCGTACCGACGTGCAAGACCTGACCTATATAGAATACATTGGCTGGGATTTTTAAAGAAAGTTATACAGCATTTGCTAACCTTTATGAATGTTGGTCATTATTAGACTAGTTGCCAGAACCTATGTCATTGAAAACATTGATAGACGACTTTTATAAACCCAAGGTAAGGCAGTGTCGTGTCAGTCACCAGTTCAACATTGGGACTGCGTTTTGATTCGATTTATATGCCTACATTGTGCAGCGACGGTGGTTCTGCGCAGATAAGGCAATGATGAAATGGTTCAGTCTAACTTTTATGATGAGATCAGTTCCTCGACTTTTATTCAGGAAAGACACCTTGCTTGTCATAGCTTTATATTTCATTTGCGTGCTCGTACGTTTGTGTTGCATTGCGCCCGTAAATGTAAATTGTGTATTTGGTAATTCAATGAGGAATACGACAGAGATGGGCCAACAGGAACCATTCGACCAAGTGTGTTCAGGTGAAAGTGTCTACCTGCTAATGATTATTCACAGCGCTGTGCTAAACCAGGAAAGGAGACAAACAATACGGGAAACTTGGGGCCGTGTAACGTCCTATAAAGGTTTGAAAATACGTCATATATTCGTTATGGGGGTAAAGAATATGACAGATGAGGCTAAGCGAGCGT
Organism: Notospermus geniculatus; assembly: GCA_002633025.1. Classification (NCBI taxonomy): domain Eukaryota; kingdom Metazoa; phylum Nemertea; class Pilidiophora; order Heteronemertea; family Lineidae; genus Notospermus; species Notospermus geniculatus. The sequence continues at coordinate 81,211 of NMRB01001499.1, forward strand.
TTGATGCCGAGAAAAAGAAATTCGGCGACATGCTGCAGGGAAATTTCACTGACACTTACCGTAACTTGACTCATAAACTGTTTTTTTGGATGCAGTGGATGGAAGTGCATTGTCAGAATGTAGAATATATCATGAAGTGTGATGATGATGCACTCATTTCTCCAGAAACATGTGTCGATTTTATACAGGATCAGATCCGACCAGGAGCCTCCATTGTGCTTGGTCATCTTCAAGATAAAAGTGGTCTCCATCCTTGGCGTGACCGTCGGATAAGATGGTTTCTTACAACTGATCAATGGAAATGGCCATACTTCCCTCCATATCCACAAGGTTATGGGCTGCTCATTTCGAAACGTGCATTGGACGCTTTCAATCTTGCAATTCACACGAAGAAAGTCGAACAGAAATACCAGACAATGTGGAGAAATTTTCCCATCGACGACGTCTACGTTGGGATTTTAGCAAACGTTAGTGGCATTACACTTCATGGAACTCCATCATTCGTTAAAAACGTCCCAGTCCCACACGATGATCAGTGCGTATTTTGCGACAAAGTCGTAGTGTTAACGTTTTCCGCAGAACATATGAGAAGAGCTTGGTGTTCGGTAAGAATGTCCCGAGAGTTACGACATGTACATTATTTTAGGACATTTAAACCATTTGCGTGAAGTTCTATACTCAGAATTAGCAACGGAGACAGCTGCAAGAAGATTCACACTTGCCTAAAAAGTGATGCTGATGGAAAATTAGAGATTGGCCATGTCTGGCAACGCAACCAATCAGATCTCATTGAATTTTGAATTAATTAATTGAATTTTGCTTCATTTTGCTTCATTTTAATTAATTGCTTCATTTTAATTAATTGAAGTTTGCTTCATTTTAATTAATTGAAGTTTGCTTTATTTTTCTCTTTACATCCACAGAAACATATAAAAGATGCTTTAAACCTTGTAGGACGGCAAGTTTCTAGCAACATAGAGGCATATTTTGGCCTGCCCAGTGTTGAAACCAGACTTCTTCACTTTTTCGTCTTTTGAGGGGGGTAGGGGGTTCACAGAGAGACGGAAAAAAATCATCTTTTAGGCTTCAAATTTATTTTGAGAAGGTCCCTTAAGCTATCACATCCCAGCTCAAAATATGCAAATTCTTTTGAAGAGACACAAGGCCAGAGGGAGCAGGCCTTTGACACTTGGTTCGGGAGAGGGCCAGGAGCCAGGGAGACGAGGGGGCGCTCTGTGCTAGGAACATTGAAATTTGCTGTGAATTTCAATGATTTGCTCCAAATTCCAGAATTTCACCGTCAATTTTAAAGATTTGTTGGCCAAAAGGGGAGGTGTCCGCCCGGGGCACCCTTCCGCACCTGGGGCACTGTGGTCATAATGCCGCCACCTGTTGTTGCTTACTCTGTCCTAAACCCTAGCGTACATTGCACTTGTGACTGGAGACAACTAATCGCCACTGAGCTACTGGCAACCGGGATGATCTAGCTGGAACTGGAGGCGACTGATCAGTCACCAGAAACGGTCGATGTACGCACCCTTGCGACTCGCTGGAACTGAGATTTTACCAGTCGCCGCGAGTTGCACATGCTCCAACTTTCTAGTGACTAGCTGTACCCAGTTTTGTTCAGTCGCTGCAATGTACGTGGGCTTGTGACTGATCAGCAGGGTTATATCTAGGCCATTTTAGAGCGGCGGTACGCCGTGCCACCGAAAGGGGGCGCCGCTGTGCCCTTTTGTTAACCCCCTAGGGCGCAGCTGTGCTCCTAAAAGTTTTAGTACCTCCCAGACCCTCTGCCATGGTCCCTTTTGGTCGTATCACCTTAGAAACTGCCTTAAATTGGCTGTTGACTGGAGTTATAAAGACATTTTTAACTGACAAGCCTCTCAAATTCCGTTAGTAGAAATGTCGCGAATAAAAAGTGCCCTTTTCTAGGTTGAAGTGCCCTTTTCACAAAGTTTGCACCGTGCCCTTCTGAAATATATGTATTTATTCGTACACAAAGTACAGAAGAAGAAAAAAATTGTGCATAGAGTGCAGACAGTGCAGTGCATTGGCAAAAAAATACAAATGACAATTAATGCATCCTAGATATAACCCTGTGATCAGTGCCAGTTTTCTAAACGAAACCTAGTCTCAACGCCGCGGATGTGACCCGAGTTTCTGCCAGTCACAAGTGCGATGTATGCGGTCAGGACATGACAACTGATTGGACCCTCCTAGTTTGACTGAGTAATTTGATATAATGGAGAACATTGAAAATGAAACAGGGCCGTGTAATTTAATCAAAACTGAACCAAACAGAGTGGTTTATTTTGGGGCAAAAAAAGTAAATGTTAGAAAATAGGACTTCCGGGTCTTACACTGACAGCGCCACGTCGTGGCGTTAGTTTGCGGGTTCATCATTGCAATCAACGACGGATTAATTTGCATGGTGATCAACGAATCAGCAGCCAACAAAGGCATGCGATAAACGGCTTAGTTTCAGCGAAAGTAGCTTTGCCATGACAACCGGTAAACAGATTTACGTGATAATGAATTGATTACTTCCGGCAGTTGTGGCGAGAATTCAGATAGAGTTTGAAAATTCATTTATGAAAAATCTCAAATCACATTACAAGATAAAAGGCATGTTGTGCCAGAACACAGAGGGAGGGATGTGGTTTTATTTAAAGGGAAATTTCTACCGATGGAATTCAGGCTGATGCAGATTCAAGCAGAAAACATCATCATCAAGTGGAGGCATCCATTCTTTTACTGCTGAGGTAGATTCCTACAGCTTGCAAAAACAACCTCATGTTGTCAAAGTCCTAGTTGAACGTCCTTTTTTAGAACCAGTGCGGGAGATGCCCTTTTTAGGAAAGTTGGAATGTTTCCTGTTCAGGAAATAAATATCTTTGAAAATTTTCTTGAAACCTTTCCTGATTTGGAAACCCATGCATGAGTTTTTTTGCTCTGTGGACATTATGCCAGGGTTTGCCGTAGTAGCACCACTTGCAATACAGGTACATGCATTTCCATTGTATTTTTGGCAATGATATACAAGAGCAACGCAGAGCGTGGCATATGCCCCCGACTGGTATGTTGTTTGTGGGCGAAGCAATCTGAAATTAATTGACGGAAACTCGATTTCAAGATGGCCACCATAGCCGCCATCTTGGATGGGTGGCGGAGCTGGTTGTCGAAAGGAACCGTCCCCTTATAGAGACCAACCCTCACCAAAAAATTTAGGTTGACTGGCCACCATAGCCGCCATCTTGGATGGGCGGCGGAGCTGGTCATCAAAAGGAACCGTCCCCTCATAGACACCAACCCTCACAAAAAAATTCAGGTTGATCGGTCAAAGCGTTCTCAAGCTAATTGACGGAAACCAAATGTTAACGGACACCGACACCGACGACGACACCGACACCGACGCACGCGCCACGACAAAATGCCCCCGACTTTTTCGGAAGTCGGGGGCATAAAAAGCAGAGGTCGTCCTCCAGAATCTTTGCAAATTTTTGACCCCAACCGGGGTCTTCTTCAGGCAGGGACTTTCTTGCAAAATACTACAGAAAAGACTCAGTCTTATAGTCTTATAGATGATAGACCCACTCATGTCATCTGAGTTTAGGAAGACCAGACTCTGTAGACCTGGGCTTCATTACGCGCGCCTTTTTTGTAGTTTAACGCAGAAGTCCGGGCAGAAATCCGGACTTCGTTTGTAGTGTAAGTACGGCTAATGACTCTGATGACCTTCTGGCCCTTCCATAATCCAGTAATCATACCGTGTTCGCCGCATCATTGACTACAATCCATCCATGTTAATCAGCAAGACCATAATGCATCAGAATAAGACCGTTTTATGAGCCTGTTAATCCAGGCGTTTGAATCGGCAAAATTACCCAGAGTGCACCAAGAATACTGTATGGCTGTTAAGACCAAAACTATAATCGTATAAATCTTGATTGAGTCCATTATTAATTGCTGTTCATGCCTGGCCATTGAAGGGAATCATGAACCAGCGATATATTATATCGTGCGACGCTTCACTTATCTTTATGTCATGACATGTGTTCTCTGGTACCTTGGAGATGCAGGCACCTTCGGGGACAATGTACCATTGAAGCAGCAAGGGGTTGTGTCCATTTAAATTCTTCTTGGTAACTAGTGAAACAAAAGATGTATTACTCCTATGAAATCAAGACAGGATATAACCATCTGATTCTCACCGGTCTATCTGGCCTGACGCCCATCTAGCCTGGTTTGAATCCATCACATTTCCCGCTTCTGAGGAGCTCAGTGCCTCAGCCAATCATCAGTGTGCGAAGGCTAATCGACGTGCCAATCAAAATCCATGTTACAAATGCGTGCGCGAAGAGAAGAGAAAGTGCCGAACGGCGATTTGTTTCACGAGTTCTGATTGGCTCGGAGGCGGGGTCAAGTAGGGGTCAGATTCATTTATAATTTATGAGTTAACGCGAAAGATGACATGATTTGGACAAGGCTAAAGACGCAGTCGATGGCCTTGTTTGGACAAGATGGACATAACTGGCTTAATGTACACAACTTTTGTCTTTTGTCACAAGTTACAGGGCATGAAGGCTTACTGTCCCATGCAACGGACCGAAGAACAAGGGATGTTACCGGTAATCCCTGGCCCAGGCTGGATTCGAACCAGGCGTGCTGCTTGCAAAGCGGAACTATAACCACTATCACGCCACTTTTGTCTTTACTCAATACTGGGAGCCAATGAAAATGCTGAATGGTTGGGTGGACAGGCAATAGTTGTTGCTACTACCTTCCATAAAGCATCCCGTCGCCACGGCAATCAGGGTGAGGACTTCAATAAATAGCTTTAAGAAGTGATCCTCGTAAACGTTCCCGAGATGTTGCCATGTCTGCTGGAGGCTTAATGAATTGAGAACGAAAAACAATCACTCGGAAAACGGTATCACGAATCGTTCAGCACGGATCGAACACTACGGATGTACAGCTCATCATGTCCAACTTATATTGGATTGGATTCTGGCCAATTTGATTATCAAGACTACATCGAGATGCGGAATTCAGTCATATTATTATTCACAATAGACTGTTTATAACCTAAACACAAATGTTATCTCAACGGGGGAATCTAAACCAAGTGTGGTAAGTCTTGGCTGTCGTTAAGATCGGCTGAAATTCCTGTCCGTATAATTACATTAGGTCTATTTCTAAGGTTACCACAAGATGGTTACTTCCAAGGCCGGTGATGCCAAGGCATAGAAGTGTTTGTCACCCATGGCATCTCATCCATTGCCACTTTTTCTCAACATCTGGCACCACTCTCCAACTCAGGGACTAACTACATTGTACGTCGTCAGCGAATTGACCCGATTTACTACGTACATTTTGTAATGCATTTTTGTAGTTCGTCTTACTGCCGCTAGGTGGCTCCCTCTACGTCGGCAGTCAAATAACGCATTTGAGATCCAATACCGTGCTCCTTTAAGGCAGAGAGATACCAAAAATTTCACGCCGACAACAGGAATCAAACTGGAGGAACCTTCTGACCGTCAGTCAGAGACCAAATCACTTAACCACTGCCGCAGGAATTGTAAGAACATCCACTGAAAATTTAGAGAACAGCGGGACATTTTCAAGCCAACCTGTAAACAGAGAAACCCAATCTTGGCGACTAACCTTAGACACACGTCATTATATCCACAACAGGCGTAAGTGCCATCGTTAGGGATCCAGCATGCTAGCCTCACCCAATGTAGATAATTTTCACTCTCAAACCAGTTATCAGACAGTGAGTACAGGGACGTTAATGACAGTGATGCATGGTAATTACTCCATCCTCTGGCTAACACCTGACCTGAAGCTTGTGTTCAATCTTTCTCAAGATGACTGTGATTATAGACAAGATTCATCTGAAGTTGTGTATGCCACACGTTTATGTTGATGTCATGTCGACCTTGTGAGGCAGAGAACAGGCGCCACCTGAATTTTCCGGATCACTTTGTGTCTGAGCCACAAGCAGGTGAAACAAATCAGTCGCCGATATGGTGTGACATGACTGCAGTTGCGTCTCACCTGCCGACGATCGGGATCAGTCGCCGATCAAAAAGATCACGAATCGCAAGAGTTGAACCTATTCAACTTCTGTGCCATCCCGATGGGTGTAATCATAAAGGAATCAACCATAAAGGTTTAACTGCGAACGATGAGCTTACTGAGGGATACACTTCATGTGTTGCCACCAGATGTCTCTCACTGCTTGAATTTTGGCTTTACGTAATAGGCACGAGCTTCAACTTTTTTTGTGGTAAAGAGGTACATGAACCTGCCAACATGATGCTTTGAATTCCATTTCTGACGATAACTGAGCTATTTTCAGCACAATTAGTGTTCCATGTACAAATGTACGTCAGCCTATTCAAATGTACACCGATGACCCTGAACACACATCGTTCGTGGGGTTCTCATTAATTCAGACCTTTTGTATCATAAGATCAACTAGTCGGAATTCAACAAAATTTGCAGTGAATGTGCAGAAGGGTCTTGCCTATCACATGGAAACGTCAGAATGCAAATCTGTTGGGTTTTAAAGGGATATTGTCCACATTTATAAAATGCTAAATTTGTCAGTTGAACCTTTATGGTTGATTCCTTTATGGTGTAATGCATTCCCAATCGACCTGACTCGAGTTACGATTACCTGCACAGAGATGCCGCCTGTTCCAAGATGAGCGTACACATTTTCACTTTTGCGACCTGACTATGATTTCTTCACTTGATGCCGACTGTTTCATCGTGGCGCAGGCATAGAAGGTGCGACCTGACATCAGCATTAGATCACCACAACCAGATGATTGGGGCAGGCTGACTCAGGAAGGCGTGGATGACAGTAGAGCTGACTGCCCACACACAACTAGGATGGCAAATCTGACATATATCGGATTTCCTACTGCGTATCAACCAGGGGCCAGATTTACGAAGCCCTCGCATCTCAACAAGCAGGTGAATCTATCGTTTAGTAAACTACGTGCTATTGTTGACATCCTTACAGGGGTGAGACATCCTTACAGGGGTGAGAGACACCCTTACAGGGGAGAGAGACATTCTGGCATTGATCTTATGGACTCTCGAAATCACCCGAAGTAAACTTGGGTCTCCCCGAAAGGCATTTGGGCAACTTCACTGATTTCCGGCATCTTCCGTTACACGTCAGGATCCCTGACAAGTATGGCAGCCAAGACCTGTTGTCGTATTTGCGACAAATATGTCGTATTTGCGTTTGAGGATAGGGGATCAGTCTTCGAGAGAAGACCAACACAAGAGAACCTTCTCCAGAGAAGATCAACATGGTGTTTATTCCGAGAAAGATATTGTGTGAGAAGTTTTTCTAATTGCCAACACAACAAGGGGCCCTCCCATCTCCAACGGACACAACACATAGACGAGTGGATTTCAAGCAAGTTATTAGCAAGGCGCACATATCATGAACCTCCTGGGACTAATTTATCAACCAGCATGTCCAGCGTTACAATCGCTTTGGTTTGGAAGACTAGGCTGGAGGCTTGAACAAGCACACAGTGGGTTTTAACCATAAAGAAGTCAGAAAAAATTCTAATGGCATGAAACCAATGGGATGTACTCCAGAACGTGGCCTAGAATACATATATGAAAACCGGAAAAAAATCTGTTGGGAAATTTTTGTGAAATATGTGTTTTTCAAATTCATGTACATTTTCCTGTACATTTATGTATGTACAAAGTATATGACTATTCCTTCCTGCAGTTTCCATTTTCAGGACATTTTGCAGTCGATTTCACTTTTACAGGGTTCTCCATGGTGGAAATTACCGTAATTAATTCCAGCTGATAAAATATCAAATTGTTACCGGGGTTGTTTTAGCCCCTTATTATTGGACTTAGGACCTAATATTGAATATTGTGGGACAAACTACCCCATTCTGTGGTTTTGATATTTCACCTGTTAAAATATATCTGGGTGGTTTCTATCAAATGCGCCATGGAGAATCCCATAAAAGTGTAATCTAATGTAAAATGTGCTGAAAATAGAAACTACGGGAAGGACTTTGTCATATACTTTGTATACACATAAATGTACAGGAAAATGTACATGAATTCGAAAAACACATATTTCACAAAAATTTCCCAACAGATTTTTTTCTGGTTTTCATATATGTATTCTAGGCCACGTTCTGGAGTACATCCCATTGGTTTCATGCCATTAGAATTTTTTCTGACTTCTTTATGGTTAAAACCCACTGTGAGCAGAGAAAGATTTTCAAAGAAGGCTGTTCATTTGCCAAATTGGAGCTCTGAATTCAGACAAATAATAGTTGGAAACTCATATGCTTGAAGACCACAGACATGATGGTCTTCGTGGAGTTCTTCCCCCGTATCCGAGGCAAAGCTCGTCTGTGATACCAATACTTCGCCAAATTGTATACCCTGGTTGACATTTGGCTAAGCTGAGATTCCACTGGGTACATTTTCTCACATGGGTATACAGGATGGAGCTTTGACTTGATGGACAAGTGGTTATCACATCCCGACTTAGCAAGCGGCAGGTCCCGGGTTCGAGTCCTGGCCCAGTGTTTCCGCCAGAGGGTACTAAGGGTATTATGCTAGTACCCTCAAAGGAACAGAAAAGAGCCATTTTCTTTAATTTCATGGGTTTTTTGCTGATTTTGAAGAAATTAATACCCTCAAAAAAATTTCTGGCAGGGACCCTGTGGCCATATGGGATTAATCATCCCTGGCTCTTCAGTCCATCGCATGGGACAGTAAGCCGTGGTGCCTTGTACCTTGTGCCTTTGCAAGGGCAAGTAAAAGACCCCATCCAAGTGAGGAACATGAGTAGCTGGTGATGGCCTCCTCCGTACCTACCAGGGCCAATAATGCTGTAGCGTCGGTCCTGACGGAAAAATGAAATAAAATACAATACGTCGATATTAAAGCACCCATAGCGAACCCCCTTGAAGTCCGTTCGTCACAGACCCCAACAATCAAAACAGTGCGGCCCTTCAAATTCACAGCAGATCTTACTGCATGATGATTCCAACTAATCTCTCTGACAGTCCCCAGCATCTATCGGCTCGGATAAATACAATGAAGACAACAGCCATGAACCGTGTGAACTATCTGATGAGATACATCGTCGTTGAGGACAAATAGATGCAGTTCAACTTATCTCTGCGTAAATATTCATACCCGGCAATATGAAGTGCTTTTTATCTCCTTGTGCATTGTAATGTAAGTTTTGATGAAACCCAGTTGCATATGAACTCTCTAAGGGGAAGACCCTCTCGGCATGTTATTGTTATAAACGCATCAGAATATGGATGAGCACTTGGTTCATCATCCTCCCACAGCAGGGCTTTGGTCTCGCTCCTCTTCATACACTCCACACAACACGACTGTTAAGCTAGCAGCACACTGCCGCCAAATCTGGCGTCCAGAAGCGTTCGACTGAACGCCTCTCGACGCCAGAGTTGGCTGCCAGTGGATCCTGGTGAGAGCACACCTGCCCAAAACTTGGCGTTCAGTAGCATCTTTTCAGGCCACCTGCGCAACAATTACCAGTGCTGCCATCTTCATTCAGGCTGCAATTTTGAAATCATGTGACATCAAGACGCAAGCTGATTCGCCAAAGACTCGCCGCCGATTCCAAGTCTGGCTGCCATCGGTAGCACACTTGGCTGCTCCGTGAGTTCACAGGCGTTCACTGGCGTCCAAAATCAAACATGTTTGATATCTGGAGTTCAGTGGCGTCTGGCGTCGTCGGGCGGCGTTCTCCAGATTCCATTCGTAGCACATTGGGGATTTTTCTGGCATTCGGACATTGGCGTCGAAAAAACGCCTCTGGACGCCGAAGTTGGCGGCCAGTGTGCTGCATGCTTTAGGAAGGGAACTTGCTATAGAGACGTCACCTCTATAGCAAGACGCATGAGAGTCAATGCAATTTGTTGAATCTTGGAATAAGACTGTAGGAAAATAATAACGTTATCATGGAGAAGGGAATTCCAGCTGCATGTAAACATTGTCGTATAGCCGGTAGCTCTCGGAGATTTTACTAAATCCTTTCGCCCAAAATATCTATGTTAACTTCTTTGTCTTCAAACCATTGTTTGCCATATTTGGTAAGAACCAATAGTTGTATTGTACGTGCACGCGTCTCGTTACTGTGGTTTCCTTTTGTAGGCCTCAGCCTTGTCAATGTGCATGGCTTAATGTGTCAGGGAATTCCTATGATATTCCAAATAGGCCACCAACCAATCAAATTTCGTTCCGGACCTTTTCCACTGTATGCATTGACTTCTGGTAAGTATGGAAGAGACCATCTCAAGCTACTCATGTTCCTCACTTGAATGGGGTCTTTTACTTGGCCTTACAAAGGTACAAGGTACAAGGCACCACGGCTTACTGTCCCATGCGACGGACGTGAAGAGGCAGGGATGATATCCCATATGGCCCGGGCTGGATTCGAACCCGGGACCTGCCGCTTGCTTAGCTGACATGACATAACCACTCACTCAGGGCTCTTTTTCAGTTATTTGAAAAATCGTGTTAAAGCTTTCGGCAGCACGGCTCTCAACATCGCCAACAATTCTGATAAATGCATTCCCCTTGATATTCACATTAAGTTTAATAGCTTGCCAATCCGCCCAGGAGTTTTATGACAAGAGCATATGTATGAAAGAGAGAGCGCCAGAATGCCACAGGGGATTCCACCGTTACTAAAATTACATCACAAATTGCCAAAAAGTATTTATCCAGCCCCTAATGCCCAAATTGACACCTGCCCTAGGATCAATATCTCAGAGACATTTCCCATAAAGTGCATTTGGAATGTGAATATCAGGAGATTTTTGCACTTCAATGTGTTTATTCTTTACTTACCCAAGTCAACACAAGTTCACAGGTCTGTGTTGATTTTGTGAGTTAATGGACTCAAGCGACAGTCGAACTGGTACAGTTTACTTATGTCTCTCGACATTTTAGAATATTTCTGCAGGTGGGGTGCACCCTTCAGCCCAGCACGACCCGCCGACCAGCGTGATTTTAAATTGTGCATGGCTCGAGATTTATGGCGTATTATATGTCCTTCTGCTGTGAATATTAGGGAGGTTTTGCAAGCGCCCGGTTAGGCCATACGACGACGTTTATCTATTGTTTGGTTATACCCACACAATAGATAAATGTCGTCGTACGGCCTAACCGGGCGCTTGCGAAACCTCCCTATTAGCGTAAAAAATACGCTTACTAGAAAATAATCAGCACAAAATCTGAGCAGGTTGAGGACTGTACAGGCATACTTTCAGACTAAGGGAGCGCATAGAGGAATCCCACTGACGTCATCAAATCATGTGACTGGACGTCAAAATGACGCAAACTGGCGTCAATAGGGTGCTACACGTGGATTGACATCATGCCTGACGTGACCGACAGCACACGAAATAACGTCATTGCATCATCGTGATGTTCCTTCAGGAAACACATGGTCAATTTGACGTCCAGCGTGGACTTTATGACGTCACGTGAAGTTCCTCTATATATGCTATTTTTAGCACGAATAAGAACCCTGTGTTACGGACGATAAGAAAGGGTTACAAAGTGTTAGCGATACATCTACGAATTTGAAATTCGTGAACCGTCCCACGAAAGTTTTTGACAAACAAAAACTTTTGTGGCGGCTCAACAAACTCACACGAACTGTACGAATGTTTAGGAATCAACTAAGAATCATTTAAGAACTGCAAGAATCGTTTGAGAATTATCTACGAACTGGACAAATTTCCGATACGGGATATTCGTAGCGTCAGTGAAAGCGGGACAATAGGGGGCACAGTCCCATAACAAATGGCTCTCCATTCTACGAAAGAGTGACAATAAAGAGTGTCGTATTCTGCTGCACTCTACTCTGTAGAAACAACTAATAGCAAGTCAACACTTTTTAAAATCGCTACCTTCACCTGCATGGCTCTGGTAATAGTTATCAAATATTTATCAGGTTGCTGATTTATTAGTTTAAAGTGGGTATCAGATTAATAATTGTCAGGGGTGAATTCTATGATTCAAATGTTCCTTGCTTGAATCAATATTTGGAGTCTGTCACCGGCTTTCATCAAGTAGACGCCATCAATAATGTCGCCAGAAATTCAAAAATATTTTTATATCCGACCACTCAGACTACTCATGATATCTGCATTATTGGTGGAATTTTTCTACAAGAATGGTAAGAATAGTTCATTTTGAGAAAATGTGTGGCGGTCTAGGAAAACCCGGCGGATGTCGCATTTGAGGAAAGTGATAATGGCCTTGGTGAACCCACACATTTCAATAGCTGACATGTACTACGTAACAGGTGGACAGTAGCAGATCAATGGACAGGCAATCTGACAGCCCTTGTTGATCATTCACCGACATCTGCTGGGTTTTCCTCAACTGCCACACAGAGGTGAGCATTATCGAATACGGGCGTGAATGTAACGTAGGCTGATATCCCCTTGGTGCAGAGCCTTTGATAAATCAGGAATCAGTACACCGGCATTCCAGGCTCAGATCCAGGGGGCGTATGCCCCCTCTTTTTGGCAAAGCAGTGATTTTTTTAGCAAGAAAAATTCAGTTACATAAAAGAATTCGAGTATTTTGCTCTCAGATGCCAGGAAAATGCATCTAAAAGCACTTAAATTGTCAATTGGGCTTCGCGGTCTCGGTGCTCACCACCTCCGTCAAGCTACGTCCCCCCTTTCTGTCGACCCTGGATCCGACCCTGGATTCAATGATAAACTCTGTAATATCACTTACCAAACTTCTCATCCAAGATGTTACTTGCTCCTGAAAGGACAAAGATGGTACACACGTAAGTATTAGATGACTAAAGAAATACAAAGATTACAGCAGTTGGCACTATGGGGTTACCTCCCAATTCTGTTGGACATAAAGCCGAGTGTACATTGGCCTTGTGACTGGAAGAAACTACCAGCAATGGTGTTTCCGGCAACGCCACAGTTGACGACTACCTGGAACCAGTAGCAACTGATCAGATGCTCAAATAGGCCGATGCACGGCAACGCTATTGCTGACCGTTGCCACTCGTTGCCAACGGTTGCTTCTAGTCGTCTTCAGTCACTTTCGATGTACGCGCACTGGCAATGAATTTCTTCATTTGTGGAGCACACCTGGTCACGTGATAGAATCCCGAGTGGTCCGATCAGAAGACATCCGTGTAGCATTCAGTACCATTGCCTGTCCGATGTGCGTGCTCCAGATTGAAGACTGGATTGTGCCACTTGTTGCCGCAATGACCAGTTCTAACCGATCGATAGCAACTGTTGCGTTCAGTTGCTTCCAGTCGCAAGACCGATGTAAGCTTGGCTTAAAGAAATACACCACCATGAACGAAAGGATTTTGTCTCGTCAACTGACTGACCTTGTAGGTCTATGAAGATCCACCCGGTGCGCGCCCCCTCTTTCGGCCAACGAATCTATAAAATCGACCGTGAAATTCTGAAATTTGGAACAAATCATTGAAATTCACAGCAGATTTCAATGTTTCTAGCACAGTGCGCCCCCTCTTTTCCAAAATCATGGATCTGCCCCGTACAGGCCATTTTCTCATGACACAATCGTGGCAGTCACACCACTCCCAGTGCCGACCTGTCGAGATAAACATGAGGGTTCCTCATTATTCTGATGAATCTCCAAACAACGGCAAGACGACATTTTTGTCTCGTCACCCAACCCCCCCTCTGTCTTCCTCTTCATCACGACGTACATTCCCTTACTGTCCATTTCATAAAGTAATGCCGGATGGGAAAAGTATGTGTGAAGATGGAATTACACCTCATTGATAGGTTTGAACTTTGTTTCCATGGTTTCCAAGCACCATTCCCTTGTTCTTTCCCTATGAAACTTTTCCTCTGACAGAATGGGGATCGGTTGAAGAGCTGGTGTCATGTATAGTCGGTATTAAAGGCACCCTGGCAGCCTCCTCATAGCCATTTGTGAGGCGGTCTAGTAAAACCCGTCGGATGTCGCTGAATAATCAACAAGGGCTGTCAGATTGCCTGTGCATTGATCTACTCTGTTCACCTGTTACGTAGTACATGTCAGCTATTGAAATGTGCGGGTTCACCAAGGTCATTAACACTTTCCTCAAACGCGACATAGCTCATTCCTATTCCTACAAAATGTCAACAAAGAAATTTTCGTGCATTTTGATTGGCTGAATTTTGTGTTTACAAACACCAGCCAAATGTAAACAAAATCCGCTATCGATTCGCTTTAAACTGGCTGTTGACTCGAGTTATAAGAGACCTTTTTAACTGACAAACTTCTCAAATTCTGTTAGTAGAATGTCGCGAATGAAAAGTGCCCTTTTCCAGGTTGAAGTGCCCTTTTTACAAAGTTTGCACCGTGCCATTCTGAAATCCTAGATATAACCCTGGGGTCGTATTCATAAAGCCTCGCTTATGTCGCCCTTACGTAGAGTCAGAACTAGTTGGCAACTGATAATCGGCACGTAGTTGGAACTAATTAGTCACAACTACTAGGTGACATAAGCTCTCGGCGTCAGAGAGTAACTAGTTGCCAACTAGTTGCAAACTAAAAATATCCAGATCCTGAAAGTCGCACATGTTCAACTTCAGCGACTAGTTGACAACTGTATCCTGAAGACAGCCAATGAAATTCGCTTTACATTCCAGGTGGCCTAACGTGACCACGTGACCTAATCACCACGTCACTTAAAATCAAAAGAAATCTTTGCCGACATAAGCACACAAAAGACGGCGATAAACTAGTTCCAGGCAGTTGCGACCGATCAGTATTTTTCTACTCGGTGGCGACATAGGTTACCAGTTGCAACTTGTTGACGCTATTTCTATCACAGCGTAGGGCGACATAAGCTAGGCTTAAAGCGGTTCTATCGTTAGAACTGTCTTAGTTTGGTTCCAAGTGCAGTGGTTGACCACACTTGGAACCGGCCTAAGATGGTTCTAATGTTAGAACCGCTTTATGAATACGACCCCTGATGTCTACCTCAATATCTGATGATATCGACAAACACTACACCACCACCTGCAACAAATAACCTGGACATCTTTTAGTCTCATATGATTAATGCTGTGGTACAATAACAAACCTGAGACCAAACAAACAAGGCAATCCACCACAAAAAACACGACAAACCCTCGTAAATCTTGCGTCCCTGTCATCCACTCCTCTTCCATTCTCGCATAAGATGCTATTTAATTGCAGAACCATCGACGATCAGGAATATACTCTCGTTAAGAACTTAATTAATGGCACCTCTTAATATTTCATCAAAGGGCATACAGCGAGGCCTCCCGAGGGATCGTGGCGTTATTTTACGACTGTCTGATGAATTTCTTGCATTTTCAATGATGACATCAATCATGCTCGATGCAAGATTAAAGAAATCTCTCAAATGTTGACAGGTTGATCGCATAAAAGGTTCAGATCGTTGATTAGACTGATGAAAAATGTTCACCCTTTCTGATCTGAACGTTTGATTGGTATGGAAGCAACAACATAAATACCTCACTCACATTTCCACCGATTTTGCCAAGAATGGGTTTCCGACGCCAGAATGGTCGGCCGATCTAAACAATCATCCGATTGCTGGATGGGGGACTGGGCGGCGTTCGGCCGACACCCCTTGGGACATCGGTGCGGTGGGGGCTGGACGGTATCGGCCAACCATTTTTCAACTTGTCAGAACAAAATTCGTCAGACACCGGCCGATTACTGTGTAACATGAAGAAATCACGTGCGAGATTTCTCAAGCACTGCTCATGCTGTTAGAAGCATTGTTTATCGATTTTCAGTGATATTTCAGGGATATTTTGTATATAAGATGACTGTAAATAATGTCAAAATGTTGATACACGCCATCTAGTGGCACGCATTTGAACTGGGTCGAGGCTGGTTACCAAAGCCGCACCACGTAAAGTGATCAATCTATCGTGAACCGAACTCGATCACCTGGGGCGTATTCGAATCCCTGCTCTCGTGTTGATATCAACACGAGTGCAGGATTCGAACGCCGAGAACCGACACGAGAACAGCGTTCCACTCCCCACTTTTTCGGGGGTGAAACCGAGAACACCGAGAACAAAGATGGCGGCCAATGTCATTGACGACGAAATGTCGCAAGTCAATTTCGATAAAACTTTGTGTCTTTCTTGAATATGGGACTTTCATGCCTGCAGTTATGTAATTTGTAATGTGGGTAAATCTGTGGATGTTGTCACGATAGGAAAAATGACCTTTCCTGCAACAAAAATCCGATTTTGCACAGGGACACAGTCCGCAGCATTACATCCGCCATGCTCAGCAACCATGGCAATGACACCCGATACCTGGCGACACACACTTCCCTGTTCGGAACCTCATCACGCGAACACTGCACCTGGGTCACTCGAGAACAGGGATTCGAATACGCCCCGCAGGAGGGTGGAGGTACATGTAGGTTTCCTTGAAGCCACATCATGTACGGTAAGAAGGTCGTGTGTGCACAGAACTTAATGCCAATATCCGGTTAACCACATCAGATGCTCAGGCTGCAACCCTATATATCCTGCCAACATCACTTATCATATTGTACACTCTCAACATCGCCATTGCGGTGGACAATAATACCAAATACCACCGGCTCAATTTGGCGAACACTCGGCAAATTTAATGAAGGACTTTTCATTAATGTGGAGATATGGCCAAACATAAAAGACGAGATTTCCCACCTTGTCATCAAAAGGTTCCATCAGATGAGTCCATCTAAAACAACCTTATTGATATTGTTATTCTGAACTGTAATAAACATCTCGGACGTGGGACATTTATCTCTCAGCAGAGATATTTGGGAATCGGCTGCGAATTCCCATGGTGATGATGTCGAGGGGTAATATCGGAGATTCGTGTTTCAGTACTAGATCCCTAATACTAGCAGACAGCATTCAGAACAATGTACAGTTTCTTGGGTCAAGTTGCCATGAAGTGAAATTCGCATGAATTTTGTATGAAGAGAACTTGATTCTTGTTGAGGTATGTCCAAACATGTTCAATTTCTTGGGTACAGTCGGGGTGAAGTACGTTCTGGGAAATGCTGAACTTATCAGATCTTGTAGCCTACACGGGGCTGTTACTAGTTAAAGGGACCCTCCGACTAGCGGTCAGAGGNTTCAATGAAAAAGCTTGTAAAAAAGTGGGTGAAAATCCCTCGGTTCCTTCAATTAGGGGGGTCTAATTGCATGAAAAATCCCGAAAAAGGGGTGAAAATATCTTGGTTCCTTCCATTAGGGAGTTTAATTGGATGAAAAAAGCCCGCAGAAAGGGGTGGAAAATTTCCCTTGGTTCCTTCCATAAGGGGGTCCTTTTCAAACTCAGGAACAAGCATACATGTATGTGTACCCTAAAATTGAGGGGTCCCAACGAGAAAGCACAAAAATTGACACACAAAATGATAAATACCGGGGGTAGCAAGAAGTCAACTTCCAGGAACTTGTGAATTTTCGACCCCGGCTCAGGCACTTTTCAGTTGGAGACGTCTCTCCAACTGAAAAGTGCCTGAGGAAGACCCCGGTTGGGGTCGAAAATTCGCAAGTTTCTGGAAGTTGGCTTCTTGCTATTTATCTAAAATTAAGCAGTGGGGGCTGGGGGTTTGTAGCTTGATTGTTGCTGTGAAACTTTCACAATCTGGAAAACAATACATATACTATTGAGAGAATCTATTTCTGTACACTGCCTCTGTTAAAAGCATGTGACAGAACTTTAACAATTTTTATGAAATGATGAATTGGGTGTTTTCATTCGGCCATGAAGATAATACAACAATTTCCGCTTGTCATCTCTATTGGTCAAGAAAAGAATGAACTTAATCAACATGTGTTTGTACACATTATTAGTATTATTTTGATTAGTAGCCAGTGACAGGAAATTGTATGTAGATGTATATCCCAATGGTTCGTCTGTTATCACATACTGTACATTTATTGTTGTTGATGTTTTAACATTTCTTGAAAAGTTCGAAGTTAAAGTTTCAAGTCAAAATTTCAAAACAGAACATGATGATCAATTGAAATGTTATTTTATCATAAATACTTTACATTTGTAGTTTACGCATCAAGAGGTTAGCCCCAGTTGAATAACAGGAGGCATTATGAATGACTGGTCACGTGGAACAAATGTTTTGTCCTATTTGGGGTAAATTCTGTTCATTTCCCATTTACAAAATGTTTGACATCATCACCAGGGACGGATCCACGATTTCAGAAAAGAGGGGGCGCACTTTGCTAGAAACATTGAAATCTGCGGCGAATTTCAATGATTTGCTCCAAATTTCAGAATTTCACGGTCAATTTTACAGATTTGTTGGCCGAAAGGGGGGGCGTGCGGTGGGTGCACCCCCCTTGGATCTGCGCCTGATCACCATAGTCAGTATTTCTGATGGATCATTGCAAACTGGCTCAGGTCTGCTCACAGTTTCAATCGCGACTATTCAAATGTGAGACCCGGATACATTTCCTCCTTGTGATTCATTGTCATACATAATACCGTACAAATAGCGTGTTCGTTTACTCATGCGGGCCTCCCTGGAGTAAATTTTTGAGCGGCTGAGACGCATTGCTCAATAAAGCCCCATTCCGAACGCTGTTGGGCCTCACTCGAGTGAGTTCGCACCACGTGGTCAGGCAAAATGGCGGCCAGCAATGGCACTGGCACAGGCACACGAGCAGACAACATGGATGACTAGAAGATGAAAGTCACCCTGGTAGCCATTTTATCCTCACTATCTGAGTTGCATGCTGACCATTATTTATATTCAGTTTGCGTAAAAATGGCAGATTCGGCACGTTCGACGCCATGTTGTCGAAAGGCAAGCTGGGATACTTCCCCAACTAACCACCTCGGCGAGGTGGTTACTTGGGGTAGGCCTGACAGTGACTTCCCAGTTCGCCCAAATTTTTTCCCGTTTCGCCCTCTGCCATCTTGCCCCTACCCATTTTGCCCCATTGCCACCTTGCCCAATCATCTTTTCGCCCACTTACCATTTCGCCTTTTTGCCAGTTCACCCTTTGCTGATTTGTCCAATACCATCTCGCCCCTTAACCATTTCGCCCCTTCACCAATTCGCCCAATGCCATTTTGCCCATTCATCATCTCGCCCTTTACCATTACCAAACGCAAATTGGCGTTTTGGCGAAATGGGAAGGGGCCTTGTGGGAAAAGGGCGAAATGGGAAAGTTGGGCGAGATGGCTTTTGGGCGTAATGAAAAATGGGCGAAAATAAAATTGGGCAAAACGGCAAAAGGGCAAGAGAGATATTGGGCGAAATGGGAAAGGGCGAAAAAAGAATGGGTGAAACGGGAAAAAATTCAGGCGAAATGGGAATGGGAGAAATGGGATTGGGCGAACTGGGAATAAACCATGACAGGCCCCAGATCATGACGTCACACGATGAAAGAACGCTATTGGTCTCACCCAGGGGAGGCCCGGGCGAGTAAACGAACATGCTAAAGTTAGCAGTTTTCTTGGACTGACCTCTGTGCGTGTAATGTTTGTGTACATGTGTACACATGTATGAACTGTAGGTTTCTTATCCAATCCTATTCATGTTTCATTAAATAATGCTTGGAGTTCAGTTTGCATTCCCTTGTTCATGTATCAAAATGACTATATATTTCCTAGCAAGTGGTTTTAACCTCCATGTAACATGGATTATATATAGCTTACTACCCAAGAAAATAAAATGGTAGATATGCATGAAGATTCTACTTCAATCAGTGTAGAATCTTACCTCTGTTGTATCATTATCATACATACTGTTTTATCCATTTGTAAGAAGTGGTGCCATACAAAAGGATAAGGAACCTCTGACTGTTTCATTGTTTAAAGAGATATCTACACTTCATTCCACATCCGATTGGTGCGAGGTTCTCAGCCGATATCTCCACAACGGCTGGGTCAAATTTGACATACCGTACATCAATTGACTTGTCTTTCTTGTCGGTATCTTTCTGCTATCTTCATTTTTCGCGTAAGGCCGACATAACGGATCCCTTTCTCAAAACCCATTTCATTTCGCCATGGTGTTCAGTGCAGTTTACACGTGTGCGATGCATTGTGTCATTTCAAAATGGCCACCATTTCGGCCGTAAACACGAACTGTGATTGGTTTTGAGGGAAAATGACGGCGATGACGCCTGTAGCAGCAAAAAAGACAAATCGATTGATGTATGGTATATCAAATTTGACCCAGCCGTTGTGGAGATATCGGCCATAAACCTCGCACCAATTGGATGTGGAATGAAGAGTAATTGCTCTAGACAAACTCCAGTAGAATTAGGAGACAAGGCTGACCCCCACCTGCTTGATTGGGATGTGTGGTTTATTGTTTTGTCTTAGCCTCTTTGCATCAGTATAAATGTTGTACCGGTGATTGTACTATCACTCTTGATATTGTTCATGTATGAGTAGAGTTAAGCTTGCTTATTCCTGCAACACACGCCCAACTTCAATCTCGTACCCAGAGATTCGTTATGCTCAGGCCGAGACTAATCCCTGGAGACGGCTAGCTATTTCACACCTTAAAGCCTCACTGTATTGAATTTTACAATATTTTCAAAGTGTTAGGAGAGTGCAGGTATAGGTCTCATAGCCTCTTGAAGGTCCCCAAAATACTTGCCTGATACATACTTCAAAGAATCAAGACCTAGTTTTCAGCACACAATGAAAAAACTGCAGGCAGAGCTCAGAGAGGTACATTTTACACTGCACTAACGTCGGAGGACGTAAGCACTTTCTGAATTCAGTACAGTGCGGCTTTAAGTACATGTATGATTTGTGGCATCATGCGATTTTAGACCGCAGATGCAATCAAATAATTGCAGTGTAAAATATTACAGACAAAATGTCCTTAGAAAGTTTTTCATGAGCACTGCTTGGAGCTCTACAACATAAACTTGAGGTGAAACAGTCAAAAATTCGTATACAGTGTATATTCATGCAGAGTGTGTACACACGTGTCTTAGAAACCTGAAGTAGTCCGTAGCCGTCTCCAGAGATGGCGCGACATACAACCTCGGCCCGAGCATAACGAATCTCTGTGTACGAGATTGACTTAAGCTCTTCTGGAGGGATACTAGTAGGTTGTGGCATCTGTAATTAAGCATGTTAAGGTTTTTAACTTAGACGTTTTTGTGCTTCAAATGTGACACATGAGGTGATATGAATATTGAAGGCTGCTTGAGTGTCAGTCATTTTGAAGTGTTGAGATTTCCAGTTGAGCTGAGCTGGACAAGTTGTGTATATGTGACCCGTCACAACAAAATGAGTCTGAATGCGCAACAGAAGAAGCCAAAGATGACACCAGACAACAATTACACAGAGTTCTCCACTAGTGTAAAAGAACGGGCGGGCACCCGTTCTAAAATGCAGGATTGATCTCAGCGCCCGGTCTAAAAATCCGCCGCCCGGTCAAAAAAATTGCCGCCCGGTCAAAATTATTCACTTTAAATAACACTGAGGTTTTGCAAGCACCAACAGAAGCTAGATTTGCGTTCCGAAATGTTGGGAAATCACATTTCAGGGCTTCTAGATTTTGAATTTTTCTCGGCGAGGCCCCCAGACCCCCCGCCGCTCAGGACGTGCGTGCGGCAGTGGCTTCTGATATCAGTAACTGTGTGACGTCACCAGCGCCCGGTCTGTTTCAAACCCTGTGGAGAACCCTGCACAAATCAACAAAGTCAAATTTCACAATGGGCAGACAATCCTGAAATCAACAAACCATTGGTGTCACCTCGGACATGTTGGGTCTTTTTCTGTGCGCTTTCCGACTCATTTTGCTGTGACGGGTCACATATGGCGACAGAATCAGACCACCTGGACTGACAGATACTGTCCATCATTGATGAGTGTCAATTAAATACCCCAGTAGGAGAGAGACACACTGCTGACCAAACATTAATGACCTCAATAGAGAGGTATTGTGGCACTGGAGTCCATTAACACGTTGACTGCCGGCTACGAGCATACTCAGTCACAGATGTCCTAACCATTGCCAGCTACGAGTGTACTCATAGTTGGCCTAGGGCTAATGCATTTTCTATTACCGGTAATGTTGATAAGCTTGGCAATGACGCCTTGGGCTAATGCATTTTCTATTAATGATAAGCTTGGCAATGACGAAGAGCCTTCCAATGATCATACTGGCAGTGGGGATTGACCAGATGTATGGGAACACGCTAGAGGGCGTACAGCTATGACTCGTAGTTGGCAAAATGAAATAACTTGAAATAGGCCTGGTAGTCATGGCAATGGTGAATAAAATGATATTTTAGCCATGGCATCAACGTGTTAAGGAATGTTCTGCTGTTGGTATTACAGAGTTTAAGAGATCACGCGCTAACGATAACATTTACGTTAACGCCATTTCTTGCATGTATTTCATGTGCAAAAAATATCGTTAGCGTAAATGTTTTCGTTAGCGTGTGATCTCTTAAACTCCCTATTGTCATAATTTTGAGGTTATGTTGAGGTATGGACTATGCTTTGTGATTGGCATTTAGGCCTAGTGTCTGATGATTCCATTGTACCATTTGAAATAAGTATTAAGTATTTGCTATTGCGACATAATAATGTATTGTAGCTTTTCTTCCTTTCATATTCGTCTGTTCTCAGTTCATTTGCTGTTTGTAGTTGTGATTGATATTTTGCTCGCTGACTGGACACTGAAATGATTAGCTTTGTTTTATCTTCCCATGTCTGTTGTCAAAATCCTAAAGTTGAACACATGGAACTTAAGGCGGTGACAGACTGGCGCGTCCTGCTGGCGTTCCTCCAATCAGATTCTTCGGTAGGTGTTTCGGTCCATGTTAGCACCTCCCTGATTGGTTGAACGCTTTCTGACGTGTTGCTTACGCGCTGGTCTGTCACCGCCTTTAGTCCAAGTCAACCTTCAACATGGGCAAAATGCCAAGTTGAGAACGAACACAGGTCAGTGGTAAATAATCCATGTTGCAGTTACCTAATGATGTTAGGGTAGACCTAGGTTTAAATTGGTTTACCGGTACTTTCCATGAGCCTATAGCAAATCCCAGGTTGTGCTCAGTCAACTGGTAAATACTGTGGTCTAATCATTGTGTTCACTTTATGGTGTCTGTTGCATTGGCCTGCCATTTTGCCCATGTTGAAGTTAGGTTGACTAGAGCCTACCTAGTTCACACTGCAGGCGCGGTGCGATGTGAAATTTTTTGCGCCTGATTGTTTCCACTGTTAAGCCTATAGCTGTTCACACTTGCGGTGCGACAGGATGCGGTAAGAAGGCTGTAATCCTTTGTTCAGATCGCGCCCCATCGCACCGCGCCTGCAGTGTGAACTAGGCTTTCAACTATAACGATAATGGACTCTCGGGCATTAGGCCGACTTCAAAGTGACCTCTGGTGGTTGTCATGGGAATCAAGTTTCATGAACACAACATGAAATCTAATATTTGTGGAATCAATTGGATACAAATTTAATCATTTCATGCTTGGATGTCCAGCTCAGGGGAAGCAAGTTCTTGATGGATTGTGTTTATGTTCATTAATTACTCATTCACCAAATCTAATCGGATTTTAATGAATGAATTTTATTTGTATGAAATAGTTGTCACGGAGAATAAAGTGTATGCTTTTATAACAGGGTGTAATCTCATACATGTAAAAGATCATATCAGTTTTATTGTGACAATTTTATGTTCAGTATTTCTCTTTGTTGTTTGGTAGGCCTACCTGGTGAGAGCTCCACTGACAATCTCCACGCAGAGGTTAGACGGTTTCACCGTAAGTGGAGTATCAGGGATCATCCATTAAGTACGTACGCACTAAAACACCGATTTTTAGACCCCCTCCCCCTGTACACATTGGCTCAAACCCCCTCCCCCCTGTAGGAGCGTACGCCAAGGGACTACTTCATTCAGTACCGTACCACTGTGGCGTCACAGTCGGATGGCGTGGGATCTGTGCATGCATATGCTAAGACATGGCACACACGCGGGAACCTGGCGCGGGAAACAGCCAACCTCGCAGAGGGTGACATCTGAAACCGAGTTAAGTTTATTTTGTGCAAGTTCCGGCCTCGAGTTTGTCAGAATTGTTCTTGGGTTGCATACGGACGCAAGACTATATAACCCCTCCCCCTGTACGCATAGTGTATGCTTTTTCATTGACTCCCCCCTCCCCCTCAGTACGTATGTACTTAATGGATGCTCCCTCATAAAATGTGGAACAACATGGCAACACAGAGGAGTTTGCTCACTGAATGCAGGGTTCTCCACTGGGTTTGAAACAGACCGGGTGCTGGTGACGTCACACGATTGCTGATATCGGAAGCCGCTGTCGCACGCGCGTCCTCAGGGTGGTCTGGGGGCCTCCCCCAGAAATATTTGATATCTAGAAGCCCTGAAATGCAATTTCCCAGCATTTCAGAATGCAAATCTAGCTCCCGTCGGTGCTTGGAAAACCTCAGTGTTATTTAAAGTGAATACAGTAGAACTCGCCTATAACGTACCAGGTGGGACCAGCGATTTTTGTCCGTTATACACGAAATACGCTTTACACATGTACCTATATACCGTACTTTGTCTGTTATACACGTAAAACGTACGTTGTCCGGTATACGTATACCGTACATTGTCCGATACACACGTAAACAGTGTCATGTGTATGCCAACATTTCATCTTGGTTATTATGTCTTCAAGTCATTCATTGATTCAAAACTTGTGACAATGTCCAACTGCATGTGCATTAGAAACTGCGGGTTCAGCTGACCACGTGCCTATCATGTGACTCGTGGTCTGGCGCGCAATTTAGAAATGATACAATGTAAACGCCCAGCACTTACCATAAGCTCCCTTGGTTCATTGGTGCCCCGGCGTCACCTGACGTTTTTTCAACATTTTCACTGACTTCATTACTTTTGACTGATGTACCGGTGGCGCCAAGAGGAGTACGTTATATACAAATCAATTTTAATGGAAATGCATTACACTGGGACTGGAGCTTTGGGTACGGTGTACGCGAATGTCCGTTATGCAGCGGCCGTTATATGCGATGGTTTTTATTGGAATTATCATTAGACGGGACCGGGACTTCAAGTTTCAGTACGGTGTAAGCGAGTATCCGGTTTATCCGAGGACGTTATAGGCGAGTTCTACTGTAATTTTGACCGGGCGGCGGATTTTTAGACCGGGTGCTGAGATCAATCCTGCGTTTTAGAACGGGTGCCGCGCCCGTTCTGTTACACTAGTGGAGAACCCTGGAATGGTCTTCAACTCCAGTCCTGTATCCTGTGTCACCTGCTGATGGCGGTGACAGGTCAAATCAGATGTTGAATGGTGCAGTTTCATGGGTCAGAATGCAGGAACACCAGCTGGACAATAGTATCCATGTTTACAGTGCATTTATTACATGTTCATCAACAAAATAGAACGGCTAACATCATTATACTAGATACTAGAACATACTTTACTAACAGTTAATATCACAATATACTTGAACAGTTTAACAACTGAGAACATACTACAGTGTAAGGGGAATATACCAGTAATGTATAAGTAGGTGGTGCAGCTTCGATAGAGAGGTTGTGCAGCTTTCCGACTTAGACTCCGGTTTCAACTCCCAGAATGAATTGCAGTCCGTTGTAGACATCCTTGATAAAAACGATTTAATAGACGTTTGCAAATTGTAAAATGCCATAACTTTGTGGCAGAATAATTTTGACTCATAATAGGAAGTGCACATAAATCGCAAATATTGTAGTCGTGTTTCAAGTCATAACAACTAGGTTTACGACTTCAGATTCATTATTTATCCGCACTTCCGATTTTTATAAGGCCAAATTTTTCTGCCTTCAATTTATGGTGTTGACGAATTGAAAACGTCTATCAAATCATTTTTATCAAGGATGTCCATAGTGGAGCTGAAGGGGTTATTGTCGTCCTGGGTACACATAAAGTGTACCCAGGTTCGATGTCGTCAAGTGAAATTGTACCCTGGGTCCACTTTCTTTTTACAAACTGTACCCAGGTTCTGATTTAGAGACCGAGGGACGAGCTCATTCTCAAGATTTCGTGGGATACGTGAATTAGCGTATGTTGGTCCCAGGATCCTGTTGCTATGACCTTGGAGGAATTATACTGACAGGAGGAACAGCGAGCTAATTGCCCCTCTATAATCCCTTTTTCACACCTCCCCAAACAATGGAACACACAGGCCCGCAGTGTTTGCCCAGCAAGCTATGACACATGATCAAACAAACCCATCATGGCCATGCAAAATGGCACATGCACATGTAGGCCTACATGGAAATGACACGTTTTCTTGTCTAGCTGGCGAGTTGATTAACTTTCTCTGTAACCATCCGAGGTTGAAAACTGTCCAGCTGGTCAAAAATGAAATTCTTCCAACTTCTCTTCTTTAGCTTTTTGCACGCCCAACTTGCAGCCACATTATCAAGTGACTTCACCGAGTCCAACCTCGCCCCGAGGTCTCCAAATTAGAACCTGGGTACAGTTTGTAACAAGAAAGTGGACCCAGGGTACAATTTCACTTGACGACATCGAACCTGGGTACACTTTATGTGTACCCAGGACGACAATAACCCCTTCAGCCATAGTGGACTGCTATTCATTCTCATAGTTGAAGTTAGAGTCGGGCTGCTGCGCAACCTCTATTACCTGTACGGTACATATTACGAGAACAATACATGTACATGTAGTGGCTTCAAGACATTGCGACTTCTGAACTGGCGAAGTAGATATCATTCACTACACACAATCCAAAACTAGCTTAAAGCGATTTTAGAGCCAAGTTGCCAAAAAAGCACTTACAGGTGTGAAAACCCAACGAAGGGTATAGGTAACACCACACATGTATGCAGCACACTTTGTAACAGTACCTACATTGAATACAATGTACATGTACATGTAAAGGTAGATGTGCATGAAACAACACGATGCACATGTTGGAGTGCTCACACTTCTACATCGAACAGCAGATTCAGGAGACATCAGCACTGGAGGTAGCAACACATGGATGGTCATTCAGGTTTCTTGGGAGAAAATGTCACATGCATGCTGTCGATGCTTGGAATGAGGAGGGCGATATTTTTTTCATCCTGACAGGTCGGCGCTGCGAGCGAAGTGACCTTAGTGACGTCATTTTAGGTGTTGACGTTGCGTCATGAAAAGTGACCTGTACATTTTTCTACAGGAATAATCAGACAAAACGTATGCATTTATCGGTATCACATTTCATCGTTTTAAGGGAAAAAGCAATGAAATTAGAGAAATTTTACTACAAGATGATGAAAGTTTTACTGTCGGGTGATCAAAACAAAAGGGTTATTTTCATGCCAGAAGTAAACTGAAATAACGTTAGAAATGAAATGGTCCATGGACCATGTGCTCACCTGGGTGAACGTACCAGAAAAACAAATGACAAATGTTAAATCGAAATGTTCCAGGGAATAAATCCTATATAAATTTGATACAAATCCTATATAGGAACCCTGATATAGATTTAGGTTTATCATTTTTTTTATAGGATTCATAAAGAATTGCCTATATAGGATTTGTATAGGTTTTATATAGGATTTATAGCGGACACTTTTGCCTGTGTAGACACGATTTCCTGGCATCTCAGTATCAAACAGAAGCTTTATTTTTACGTTTTTTTTGCTCATTGCTGCAAATTATTGGTGGTGAAGAGAGGGGGTCACGAGCCCCCGAACCCCCCCCTGGATTCACGCCTGGTCCCAATCCTACCACCATCTCCACCACCTGTCAGCTCTACCCGATGACACCAGAAACAGGAAACCCACCTAAACGAGTCCCATTATCACCGAGCATATGATAGCACTTGATTCGATAATCATCTAAGAAGCGGAAAGGCCATCACATCCCGTATTCCATTTCTAGTCTCCGTCGAACCTAATGGTGGCACATCAAAGGTCAAAATTTTTCTCCTGTTTAGAGTCAGCTCATAAAAGACCTCATACCTCATTCAGTTAATTCCTTTTATATCGATCTCGGGACTGTTCACATGGACAGACGCTGACATTGATCTTCAGAGTAAATCAAATTCCCACATTGCAGCAAGTTGGGAATCTGGCAAATTTTGTCATTAGAAAGGATGGGCAAATGGGCAAAGTAGCATTTTTACTCGCCATTGGCGACAAGAAATTGGGCTTAGGCAAGTGGGCCACAAGGTCAGGTCGCCAATTGGTGAATAAAAGTGATGATTTTTAAGGTACAGGTCGCCAAACCCGGTTTCCAACCTGTAGAAATGAGGAAGTTTTCATGCAGCAAAGAACGCCGGTCAAAATGATCTCAAAACCACGCCAGTCAGAGTGTCAGCAATACACTGTATGAGCACCATCACTGATTGGTTCAAACTGAGCGATTGAAATGCCAACTGCAGGTGAATATTACCAAAAATAGATAAAGACCAAAAATGTACCACTCTCAAAGTTGAAAAGCGTAAAATTGGCAGCTGTCTCCCTAAAAACTTGGAAGATCTGAAAGTTACTGCACCAAGTCAAAGAATTAGACACTGGCTACAAGCAGTATAAAATTCAATCAAATCCATCCACTAGTTTCAGAGATATCAATCTTTAAATAGATGACTATACCTCAGACTGGCATGGACCAGCACGTTGAGTTCATTTTTTTAAATATAGGTGGCGCAGGACCCTTTAATTGCTAATTACTCATTAGGGAATGCATGGATTTGCAAACAAAGTTGTGATTAGTATTCCTTGTGCCCCTGCCTATATTTTGGTGCCAAAAGATTTTAGATTTTTGCAACTTTTTTGAGCATGCGCCATCTATTATTTAAAAAAATAACTAAAACCCTTGGGCTGGGCTGTTTCAGAGTGGTATATTTTTGGTCTTTATCTATTTTTGATATTACTATTAACAGTTGTCTGCCTGTGCTGAAGATGGCGCTGCGATCACCATAGACTGGTTCATCTCTGTGACGCCGTCACAGCAGCAGTGAAAATAGCGAGAATTTTGCATCATTTCGACATCGGCCGTCCAGATTCCCGTGCTTTTTTGTGGCGACCGAACCTAGCAGCCATTTTGCCAACTGGTGAGGGCAGCTCGGCCAGACTTTTCAAGCACTATGGGGCCGGGGGGCTAAGGCTATTCTCTTCACCGGTACCGGTATACTTCCTCCGCATTGGTTACTAGTTTCACGTCACAAAACAGCATCCTCCCACAAAAGGGGTTCTTACTTTACTGCTCGTCATCCACCTGTGGGAATGTATGGAGAGGAGCTCGACCAAATCCCTGTTATGGGAGGATGCAAAAGGGAAGCCTATAGGCCCGTTTCCACTGCAGTGGATTATGCTGTGGTTTTCGGCGAGCGACCAGTTTCCACAGGCACAATGTAAAATTGGGGGCCTACTGCTCGCACAAACCACGGCAGTATCCGCGGTAGTGGAAACGGGTTAAGAAATGCAGGAAGTGGAGCTTCATCCCAAGACCATGGCTTATGTAGTTCATTGCATTCCAGCAATCTGTCGATGACATGTAAACTACAACCCCACCCTCCAGACTCCAGTAATTGATTTGTAATTATTTATTCTGGTTGCAGAGTGCTCCAGGTGAAACTTTAGCCCAGTGATTCCATAATTTAGCAGGAAAAATGTCAGAAATTGACAAACAGCCAATGCACAAGAGTGATTCCGAGTGGCGAACAAGTTCACGGAGTTGGTAGTCATTCCAACGTGGATAGCCTTGTGGTATTAAATATTTACCACGTGGATAACCTTGTGGTAACCTGTACCACATGGGTAAACTTTAGTGCTGACTCACCACGTTGATAGCCTTGTGGTAATCTTTACCATGTGGATAACCTTGTGGTAATCTTTACCATGTGGATAACCTTGTGGTAACCTTTACAATGTGGATAACCTTGTGGTAACCTTTACTGCGTGAATAACCTTGTGGTAACCTTTACTGCGTGGATAACCTTGTGGTAACCTTTACCACGTGGATAAACTTCTCGCTGAAAAACTTGCTCAGAAATCCGACTATGAAAATGAAAAGAATAAAACGGCAGAGCATT
Organism: Notospermus geniculatus; assembly: GCA_002633025.1. Lineage (NCBI taxonomy): Eukaryota > Metazoa > Nemertea > Pilidiophora > Heteronemertea > Lineidae > Notospermus > Notospermus geniculatus. The sequence goes on from NMRB01001499.1 coordinate 111,349, forward strand.
TACTCTGTGCAGCTGACACCTCAGACGGAAAAACAATGGTCTCAAATGTCGATTGAGCCAATACCTGTGCACACAATCATTACGTTCTTTGATGGTTCACCATGCAATTACACGATCAGGTTTTCCCACCTGCCGTAGAATGTCGGCAATTTACGAATACGAGAGAATATTTCTTGTGTTCTCAAGGTGAGGCTTGTGATATGGAAAATAATCGATACATTGCTAATTAATGAGGTGAGATTATTATCTTAACTCAAATATATCAAACAAGAACAGGGACACCTAATGATAAGCGTAACTCCTGACAAATTCAACTTTATTCCATATGTGTGAGGCGGTCTAGGAAAACCCGTCGGATGTCGCGTTTGAGGAAAGTGTTAATGGCCTTGGTGAACCCGCACATTTCAATAGCTGAAATGTATTACGTAACAGGCGAAGTAGCAAATCAATGCACAGGCAATCTAACAACCCTTGTTAATCACTCAGCGACTTCCAACGGGTTTTCCTAGACCGCCACACATATGTGTATTTGCATGTCCGAATAGTCCTTCATGTCAGGGAGCAGCCACTCTTCAAGTTTTGTGTTAAAATTAAAGTTAAAGTTTGTGTTTTGGGTTATATTGGATGTGCTACGAGTCTGATTTTCGAAAGGAACCTTCCTATGGTCAATAGGAATCTACCACATTAAAACGAAAGCAATCCCTGCAGTCGTTCTCCCTTAAATGAGCGGAAACCGAAAGGTGAACGCACGCACGAATGAACGAACGAACGCACGAACGAACACACGGACGAGTGGAAAACAGTATACCCCCCACCAACTCGTTGGGGGGGGGGGGGGGGGGG